>RCUC01055190.1:0-10495 GCA_003697995.1 Taxidea taxus jeffersonii | reverse complement strand
CTAAAAATTACTGCATAAAAGGTTGATGGTAAACAGGATATGTGCAAAGTATTAAAGCAAATAACTTATTATTTAAGCAAAATACCTTTACATCAAGAGATCTGGCAAACATTATCTTAACTAAATGAACAAATCTAGCTGCATACAAACTGATATGATGTAGCTTCCTGACATGATCCAGTGACAAGCACATTATCTGTGTTATTATTCCTTAAAATGTGTAACCTAAATCTAATTATGAATAATCAGACATATCCATTCCATACATCCCTGTGGTCATTCTACATGACAACTTAAACACTTAAAAAAATTTAAGTTTAATGAAAGAAAAAAAATAAAACCGTGATTTTAATTACAAAAAATATATAAGTACATGATGATTAAATACAGTATGAAATCCTTAACTGGACCCTGCAGTGAAAGTTAAAAAGGCAATAAGAGATACGTGGATAATGGAAAATTTGAACATGGTTTGTAAATCAAATATGGTGTTTCAATATCAAAATTATTTTAAAGATTTATTTATTTATTTTAGAGAGAGAGGGAGCACGAGCTGGAGGGGTAGATGGAAGATGGAGAGGGAGAGAGAATCTCAAGCAGACCTCATGCTAAGTGTGGAGCCTGACACGGGGCTCAATCCCAAAACCTTGAGATCATGACCTGAGCTGAAACCAAGAGTCACACACTCAACCAACTGCCCTACATAGGCACCCCACAATGTTAAATTTCTTAACAGTATCACAGCTGTGCAGGAGAACAATCTTGTTCATAGGAGAAAAATACTGATTTAGAAAGAATGTCCTGTCTTCAACTTTCTTTCATAGAGTTTACTTCTACTACTGAGAGAAATGGTAGATATAGATAGAGAAGTTTATACACAGACACATGAATGTATAACAGACATAAACAAATACTCACATACAGATGTATATATACAGAAGAACAAGAACTGAGAAAACTAATATAGCAAAATGTTCATTGTAAATCCAGATGGGGTGTAAATGTGTACAGTACTATTTTTTTTTTCAATTTTATTATAGAACATAACTTTTTAAAAAGAAGCACTTGCAGGGGAAAAAGGTATTCACATAGTCATTCAGTCACTCAATCATTCAACAAATATTTATTGAGCTTCTACTATATGCCAGATACTGCATTCAGCTCTGGAAATGTTATACTGAACACGACACCTGTCCTTATAGAGCTTATAGTTTATTGGGGCAGATGTCACAAACATACGAAGTAAAGAAATAAACACTCCAAGTATATTAAATACTTTCCAAAAGGAAAAATTAGGATAAAGTGATAAAGACTGATGGGTGGGGCATATTTTCTTTAAGATAAATCAGAAAAGACTTCTCCAAGGGAATACCATTGAAGTTACAGTCTGAAGGGCAAGAAAATTACAATTATGGAGGGGATGGGAAGAACATTATGGCAGAAGAAACAGCATGCATGTGCTTTAGGAACTAAAAGAAGGGTGGAGCCCTATATGAAGGGCATAAAATGAGACTAAAGAGATAGGCAAGATTATTCAAAGTCTTGTAGAATTTTGGATTTTATTCTAAGAGTAACGGGAAACCACTGAAAGATCTTCAGTAAACAGGAGAGTAACATGACTTGATTTTCAATTTAATATTACTCTCCTTGCTAGACAGAAAAAGGACTGGAATGGGGCTGAAATAAAAATGCTGGCAGGTCAGTTGGGCTGGACTCACTACAGTGATGGCAGTGGAAATGGAGAGAAATGAATGGATTTGAGAAATTTAGCAGGCAAAATAAAACAGCAAGGAAAAGGAAATAATCAGAATGACTCCCAAGTTTCTGGACCGAGGGGGTAAATGGAGGTCTATGCACATGGTTTTGTTCATACCCATATTTGGAATAGAAAACAGCCCAATTTTGGTCATGTTAAGTTTGATATATTCATGATATATTCAAGTGGATGTGTATGAGACTGGAGCTCTGGAGCTCAAAGCGAGTTTCATACATGACAGGTCTTGAAAAAATAATCCCTATCTCAGTGAGGATTTTATTCTACTGCAAATAAGAGAAAACTAGAATAACATTAATTTAAACAAGGAAGATATTAATTTTCTAACAACATTAGCTGTTACATCCAAGTTATAAGCAGAAAAAGTTATTAAGAGTTTACTCTCTACTAATTTTTTGTCTTTTTATCTAGGAAAAAAACATCTTCTTTCATTTACAACTAACTAGCCAAAACTATGTAATTAAGGGGTGCTAGGAGAGAATATTGTTATTTTCTTTGTAAGTGTTATGGCACTATTTTACCCTTAAAAATCATCTGGGTACTACCTAAAAAAAATTAAAACTTTTTATAAAGTATGAAAGGGAGATGCAGAAAAGGAGACAACATAAACAGTCAATTCTTCAGCAAAATGTGGCTTTTCAGGAAAGCTAAAAAGTAGAGCAGGGTTTTCTGTATTCAGCAATATTAACACTTGGGGCCAGACAGGTCTTTGTTGCCAGCAGCTATCTTATATATTGTAGGATTTTAGTAACTGGCCTCTAGGTACCAGCAGTATCCCCTTCCTCAGTTATGACAATCTAAACCATTTCTAGACATTGCCAAATGTTCCCTGGGATGCAAAACCACTGTCAGTTGAGAACCACTTCAGTAGAATAATAGAAAGAATATGGTACTGAACAGGTTTTTTTTTTAAACATAGAAACATAGTGGCACACTTTGAGAGCCAAAGGTAAGAATCCCACAGGGAGAGAGGCTAATGATGAGGAGCAATCACTGATGAGAGAGGAGGAAAGGATGGGGAAATAGATGACTGAACATTGAAGAATGGAGGCAAGAGGAAGACTTCAGCCAGTTTTGACACAGTAGTTTGCCCCAGATTACACTTCTTGGTGAAAACAAGAAAACAATTACAAAATCTGTATAAAATATACAAAATAGCTATTTAGATGCATTAGGCAGCAATCTAGGCAGAATGTGAGGGGCTAGGATCTATGAAAGAAGGAAAGAACATAAGGTAAGCTCCACATTCACTTGGCCTTTTCTCTGAGAGTACTGGCCAATTCACAGCACAGGAAATTAGGAGAAAGTGGCAGTCCCACTTAGCTAAGACAGAGGTTGGAATCTGTTATTAAAGATGATGGGATGTGAGGGTCAAGCTGCAAACAGGAAGGGGCCAAAAGTCTGCATTCAGTCCCTCCATGAGGTACTAGCCAGCTCCTAAAATACCCCTGAGCAGTGTGTGACTCCCAGAATATCACCAGAAAGCAGTAGATAATAAGGCTAGGAACCTAAGCAAAGATGTCAGCAACCATAGAAAACCACACAATGTAGGGGAGATAGGGGCTGGACTCAAGACCCTCCAAGGTCACCCATCTTTGTTAGGACTATAGTAAGGTTACCACTGGGAATGAGGGCAAAACTGAAATAGATCAGCCTTAACAAAAAATATAACCAGCCCTAGACAGGATTAAAGCAACCCATTCATACACTATCTACCTGCTGGGGAAAAACAAAACAAAACTAAAACCCTTAATTTTCATAGAAAGAACACATTATTTAGAACTCCTACAATATTTTTTATAACCTTGGAGTAGAAAGGTCTTCTAAAAAAATATAAAAATAATTCATATACCTTTAAATTCACTCTTTTAAGGTGTGAAATTCAGTAGTTTTAGTATATGCACGAGGTTTTTAGTATATCCATCATCATTATCTAATTCCAGAACATTTTTATAGTCTCAAAAGAACAATAAACAAAAAACCCTACATCCATTAGCAGTCACTCTCCATTCCTTCTCCCCTTTGTTTTAGCTCCTGGCAACCATGTGTCTATGGATTTGCTCATTCTACACATTTTATACAAATGGAATCATACAATATGTGGATTTTTTTTATTGGCTTCTTCTACGTGGCATAATGTTTCCAAGGTTCATACGTGTAGCATGAATCAGCAAGCACAACATTCCTTTTTATGACTGAATAATATCCCAATGCATGGATACATCATTTTTCTGTATCCACTCATCAGCTGATGGACATTTGGGTTATTTTCGCTTTTTGGTTATTATGAAGAATGTGAAATGAACATTTGTGTACAGTTTTAGTGTGGTCACATGTATTTAATTCTCTCAGATATGTAAATTTAGACATGTAAATTTCAATTATCTCAGATATCTAGGAGTAAAAATGCTGAGTCAAATGAAAATGCTGTATTTAACTTTTTGAAGAACTGCCAAACTGTTTTCCAAAGTGGTTGCACCATTTTATATCACTAGCAATGGATAAGGGTTCCAATTTCCCCAAATTATTACCAATACCACTTGTTATTGTCCACATTTTGATTAGAGCCATCCTAGGGAGGGTGAAGTGGTATCTCAATGTGGCTTTGACTGGCATTTCCCTAATAACCAATGATGTTGAGCAGCTTTGCCATGTACCTATTGGTCATTTATATATCTTTCTTGGAGAAATATCTATTCAATTCCCTGACAGTTTTTTAAAAATGGGTTATTATAATATTTCATTTAATTCAATAAATGATTATAAGCATGCTATAAAATACGACCAAGTGACTTCCTTCAATCAAAGCACATTATAAAACAGAACAAAATGACTGAAATTCCAACAGAAAAAAACAGGTGATTCAGATATTGATATTAATACATAGACAAAAATAACTATGACTAACATTCCAAAAAAATGGGGGAAAGGATGATAAAGCTGAGCAGAGAATAAAACTATTAAAAAATCAAGTGAAAATTCTACATAAGATAAAACCACAGAATAAATTAAAAATTTAAAATTCATTACATTTATTAGCAGATTGGACTCAGCTTAACAGAAGTAAACTTGAGGGTAGGTTGGGAGACAGTAATCAGACTGAAGCACAGAAAGGAAAACTGGTGGACAATATAGGAAACAAGTATAATCACGGATCCAAAGAAAAAGAGGACAGGATGAAAGAGGAAGCAGTATTTTGAAGAAATACTGACACACAGCTTCCCAAAACCGATAAAAGACATTAACTTACAAATTCAAGAAACTTAGCAAACCCTAAACAATATAAATCAAAAGAAATAAACAAAATACATCCAGGCACAGTACAGTAAAACTACTCAAAATTAAGACACTGAGAAGGCAAAACTGTGTAGAGAGTAAAAAAGACTAATGGTTGCCAGAGATTGGAGAAGGTATGAATAGACAAAGAACAGAGGACTTTTAGGGCTGTGAAAATTTTATGGTATGATAATGATGGATACAAGTCATTATACTTTTGTCCAAGGCCAAAGAATATACAATACCAAGAATAAACTGTAATGTAAATTATGACCTTTGAGTGATTATGATGTGTCAATGTAGGTCATCAATTGTAACAAACATACCACTTTGGAGAGGGATATTGATAATGGGCACGGTTATGCATGTGTTGGGACAGGGAGTAAATGGAAATTATCTGTACCTTCCCCTCGATTTTGCTGTAAATCTTAAACTGTTCTAAGAAAAAAGTCTTAAAAATAAGACAATGAAAAAAGTTCAAAAGTGGTCAGAAATATAGGTTACTTTATTTTCAAATGACTAATTCTGACTATTCAACAAAATGACTAAATTTTTATAAGAAAAATGGAAACCAGAAAAAAAATACAGTATCATCTTTCAAGTGCCAAAAATTACCCATTTGTCAGTCTATACTTGGTGAAAAATCCCTTAAAAGCTAAAGCAAAATACAAAACATTTTCAGGAAACAAGTTTTGAGAAAATTTTTACCAGTACACCTGTAATAAAATATATACTAAGGGAGTAATTCATTTAAAGTATTATTTATACCAACAATAGCACAAAAAGTAGAAGAGAGTTAAATGAGATTAAACTAGTAAGTTTTTACACAGTTCTCAAAATGTTAAAGTGGTATTTAAGTTAATCAATAAAAAGCCAAAAATTCATGTTATTATATAAAAAAATAAAAACTGAAGGATTATATAATAAGTTAATAGAAGAAAAAAGGATTTTAGTAAGGAAAAGTACTGTGATTACAAGAGAAGACAAGAAAGGAGAAATTTTTTTAAAATGACAAAAATACAAAACTAATGGAAAGATGGTAGACTTAATTCAAAACTAGTATCCATTAAATCTAAAAGAATAAGCCAATTAAAAGATGAAGATTGTCAGATGAGATTTTTTAAAAAGCCACATTTCTTAGTCATAAACATTAAACATTCAATATATAACAGAAATAATGAAAGTAAAAGAATTTCCACACAGACTAACAATTTATTTATATCAATAAATAAGCCAACAGGCTCTAAGGTTGTACTAAAGACAAAAATAAATATTTCATAAGAATAAAAGGATTTTAAAAATTCCGAAGACTAAAAAAATCATTCTATATTCTCTGAAATATTTAACAGAAGACTTAAACTAGAATTCAATAACAAAAAGGTAACTAAACATTTGCAAATGCAGATTAAAGAACATACATCTTTTTTTTTTTTTTAAAGATTTTATTTATTTATTCGATAGAGAGAGATCACAAGTAGGCAGAGCGGCAAGCAGAGAGAGAGGAAGGGAAGCAGGCTCCCTGCTGAGCTGAGAGCCCCATGCGGGGCTCGATCCCAAGACCCCGGGATCATGACCTGAGCAGAAGGCAGAGGCTTTAACCCGCTGAGCCACCCAGGTGCCCCAGAACATACATCTTTAAGAGTTCCCATTTTCTTCTGAATAAGGAAAATATGCCACATCAAAATTTGTGGGAGCCACCTACAGCAATAAGAAGAAAATTTATAGCTTTTAATGAATAAAATAAAAAAGAATAAAAATTAATGACCTAAGCTTTTACCTCAGAAAGACAGAAAAAGAGGCACAGATTAAAACCAGAAATTATGGAGAAGAAAATAATAACACAATCACTGATACAAAAAAGCAAACATGCAATAGCAAAAATCAATGTAACCAAAAGCTGGTTGGTTTATAAAATCAGCAAAACTAATAAACTGAAGCAAGCCTTGATCTGATCAAAGAAAAAACAAAGTGTATGGGACGCCTGGGTGGCTCAGTTGGTTAAGCCACTGCCTTCGGCTCAGGTCATGATCCCAGCGTCCTGGGATCAAGTCCCACATCGGGCTCCTTGCTCAGCAGGGAGCCTGCTTCTCCCTCTGCCTCTACCTGCCACTCTGTCTGCCTGTGCTCACTCCTGCGCTCTCTATCTGACAAATAAATAAATAAAACCTTAAAAAAAAAAAAATTAAGTATGCAAGAACCCAAACTACCAGTATAATGATTAAAAAAGGAGTCAACACTAGAGATCTGACAAAGGTAAAGATCATAGAAGAATGTTACTAAAAAACTTTAGCTCAATAATTCTAACATTTTTATAAACCTTCCCAAGACTGAAAGAAGAAATTAAAAATCTGGATAGTCCTATGAGCTATATAAGAAATTTAATTTGTGATTTAAAATATTCCCACAAAGAAGGACGCCTGGGTGGCTCAGTTGGTTAAGCAGCTGTCTTCGGCTCAGGTCATGATCCCAGTGTCCTGGGATCGAGTCCCACATCGGGCTCCTTGCTCGGCAGGGAGCCTGCTTCTCCCTCTGCCTCTGCCTGCCTCTCTGCCTGCCTGTGCTCGCTCTCTCTCTCTAAGAAATAAATAAATAAAATCTTTAAAAAAAAAAAATTCCCACAAAGAAAAATTCAGGCCCAGATGGCCTCACTGATAAATTCCTCCAAACATTTAAGGAAGAAATAACATCAATCATAAACTCTGTAAATGAACAAATAATGAAGGAATACTTCCCATCTGGTTTTATGCAGTCAGTATAACCTTGATACTAAAATTTGACAAGAGCATAACAGGAAAGCAAAATTACAAAACAAATTCTCTCATTGACATAAATACAAAAAAATTCTAAACATAAATCAGCAAACTGAATACAATGGTATATTAAAAAAGAACATGAGCAAATGGAGTTTATTCCAAGGATAAAAAGTTGGCATAATATTTTTTTAAGGGGGATGGGGGATTGAGAGAGGGAAAGAGAGAATCCCAAGCAGGCTCCATGCCCAGTGTGAATCCAACACTTAACCAACTGAGCCACCCAGGTACCCCAGCATAACATTTTAAAATCAATTATTTATTCATAGAATAAAAAGAAAAAAATCATGTAGCCACCCACACTCACACAGTAAAAGCATCTGATAACATTCAACACTTCTTTTGATAAACCTAGAAGGGACCCTCTTTTAAACTGTAAGGATTATCAGGGCACCTGGGTGGCTCAGTGGGTTAAGCCACTGCCTTTGGCTTGGGTCGTGGTCTCAGGGTCCTGGGATCAGGCCCTGTGTTGGGCTTTCTGCTTGGTGAGGAGCCTGCTTCCTCCTCTCTCTCTGTGTGCCTCTCTGCCTGCTTGTGATTTCTCTTTCTGTCAAATAATTGAATAAAATCTTTGAAAAAAAAATTTAAAACAAAAAGTGTAAGGATTATCTACAATACAAATAAAGAACAATAACGAAGTCTTAGAGACCACACCGTATTAATGGTGAACTAATGACATGACAATTCACTGAAAAAGACATGAAACCTGGAAAGGAAGAAGTTAAAAGATCATCACTAACAAATAGGATTGCTCTACATAGAAAAAGAATAAACATATGTATTAGCAGGGTCTCTTGATATAAAATCAGTAAAAAAAAATCACTGAATTTCCACATACTAGCAAAAACCAACTAGAAAACAACATTTTAAAATACCATAAATGACTTACTTAAAAAATAATAAAACACCGTATATGGCAATACTAAAAAGCACCAAATACTTAAGACAAAGTCAAAGGAAACATGTGAGACCTTTACAATGCTGAGAAAAAATGAAGAGGACCTAAACAATAGAAAGATACATTATAGGGATTTGAAGCATTTCCAGCATTATCAATTCTCCCTCAAATTGGTCTACATATTTAATATAATTCCAGTGGAGTAATTTTTCCAGTAGAAAATGACATACTCAGGACGCTTGGGTGGCTCAGTTGGTTAAGCGGCTGCCTTCGGCTCAGGTCATGATCCCAGCGTCCTGGGATCGAGTCCCACGTCGGGCTCCTTGCTCGGCAGGGAGCCTGCTCCTCCCTCTGCCTCTGCCTGCCTCTCGGCCTGCCTGTGCTCTCTCTCTCTCTCTAACTAATAAATAAATAAAATCTTAAAAAAAAATAAAAAAAAAAAGAAAATGACATACTCATTATAAGACACATACAGAGAAAAGCAAAAGACCTAGATTGGCCAAGGCAAATATTAGAAAGAATAAAACTGGAGAAGCTTACTTCAAATATCAAGATTCATGATAAGTTTACAGTAAGAGAATATTTTATGTGGTAAATGTAGACAAACAGATGAATGGAATTAAGAAACAGAGCTATACTTACATGGTTTCCTGATTTATAACAAAGGTTTTAGTACAGTCCAGTGGGAAAAGGATGGTCTTTTTAATAATACACATATTGGGGAAAAAAACAAACCTTGACCCGTAACCTCATCAAGTACAAAAATTAATTTGAGAGAGATTACAGACAGACATATGAACGGTAAGTAATAACACTTTCAGCAGAAAATGGATTACCTTCAATACTTTTGGGTAAGGCTAAAACACTAATCCTAAAAGACTAGTGATCAATCTGATTTTGCTAAGGTTAAAAGCTTCTATACATAAAAAAAAAATTTTTTTAAAAGACAAAACAAACAAACCAGGGAGCAAATATTTATATCTGTATAGAAAGATATAGTGATCTCTAGATATATGTCTGGAAAAGGAATATCCAGAGTACACAGAAAATTCTAACAAATATTTTAAAAAAAGACAAAACAATCTAACAAAAATTAAGCAACAAACACAAAGATTTCACAGACAAGGCTCCAGTTGGCTGATAAAAAATGGAACTGCAGATTACAAGAGATGTTACCATAAAACCATCATAGTGGATAAAATTACAAAGATAATATGAAAAGCTGAAAAAGATATGGAGCATCATTGCTGGTGAAAGAAAAAATTTATACAACTAATTTGGAAAACTGTTTGGCAGTCCTAATATATACCCACAGGAAGAGATGCTTATAATCACTAAATGTCACATATAAGAATTTTCATAGCAGCTTTATTCATAATATCCCAAAACTATATACAATCCAAATACTTACCATTAGGAGAATGAATAAATTTTGGTATATTCCTACAACAGGACACTATACAGCAATGAAAAGGAATAAAATACTCTTACATGCACAACATAAATAAGTTTCACAGATATAATGTTAGTGAAAAAGACAAACACAAAAGATGTATGATTCCATACATGCTATATGATTCCATTTATATTACTCACTTTTATGAAGGTCAAATATAAACAAAACTAATCAGTGAGGAGAGGTCAGAAAAGTCATTAAATGTGTAGGGCAGATATTTGAGTCCAAGTAGTGGTTACACAGGTGTGTGTGTGTGTGTGTGTGTGTGTGTGTGTGTGTGT
>RCUC01055153.1:0-16315 GCA_003697995.1 Taxidea taxus jeffersonii | reverse complement strand
TTTTTTTTTTATCCTTCTGATTTCTGCCTTCATTCTCATATGACATTCTTGTGTGTGTATGTGTGTGTGTGTTCTTTTTATAAGGACACCAGTCCTATCTGAGTAGTGTCTAGTGTAATAAACTTTTTCTTAACAAACTACATCTGCAAATGACCTTGTTTTCAAATAGGGTCACATTCTGAGGTCCTGAGGCTTAGGATTTTAATATAGGAAGGTTTTTTTTTTTGGAGGCAGGGGGAGACACAATTCAGTCCATAACAATAATAATTGTATTGTACCAATTTCCCTTGGATACATTCAGTAAATATTTGAAGACCCCATCTGTAGGAGATGACGCAAGGAAAAGAGTCAAAGCTCCCTACAGGGTCTAGGGTGTGGGGTGGGGAGTTCTCTATCATCTCTTTAGATTCTTTGTTGGATGATTTCTTTGAGGTCTTGATTATCCTGGAGGTAAGTACTATAAAAAACCCAAACATTTCCCTAGAACACTGTTCTAGAGATATTTCCCATGGAAATCTCTCTCTAAGGTTTAGATTAGGCCAGTTCTGCTCTAAACCTTAGAAAGAAACTCTTTCCTCATTTTCCTGGAAAAAATCCTACTACATTCGGCCTTGGCTCATTAACAAGGTTGCAGATAGAGGTGGTGAAGTGTACTGATGTGGTCTGATGTCTTAGGTAGCACAAAAAAAAAAAAAAAAGAATAAAATAAATAAAGATTTAGAGATGGAGAAGAAACAACCAATATGTCCTTACTCACAGAGAACATGACTGTGCATGTAGAAAATCCAAAGGCAACTATAGCTAAAAATAGTAGAATTGAAAGAGAATTCAGCAAGGTCAGTGAATACCACATCCATTGTATTTCTGTATAACTGCAAAAAGCAATTCAGAAATAAAACTGTAAAAATGGTATCCTTCCCAACAGTATCAAAGGATCACATACTTAGGAATAAATCTAATGAAAGTGGACAAGATTTCAAAAAGAAAAAAAAAAGAAACTCACATTATTAAGAGAAATCAATTAGGACCTAAATGTGGAAATAAGCCAAGTTCAGGAAGCACAAGATACACTATTGTAAATAGGTGCATTTTTCTATTTCTTTTCTGCATAGTCAATGTGATCTGGATCAACATTCCAACAGGATTTTGTAAAATATTGCAAGCTGGTTCTAAGATTTGTGTAAAAATACAGATGGTCAATAATAGCTAAGGCAATTTCAGGGAAGAACAAAGTAGAGGGACTTTCATTGCTGGGTTTTGAGAATTACTGTGGACTGTAAGAAGTTAAGAGGGTGGTATTTGGGCAAGGAGAGACAAATATGCTGACAGACCAGGAAACAGAATCCAGAAGGAGACTCACTCCTATATGGACACTTGGTTTATAACCAGATGACACTGTAGACCACTGGGGAAAGGGTGGGCTTTTCAATAAATGGTGAAGGATCAAATGCATCTATATATGGAAAAAGGGGAAATCCTATTCCAACCTCACACCACACAAAGACATCAGCTCCAGGTGGATTTTGGAACTCAACGTGAAAGTTAGAGCAATAAAATTTCAACAAGCTAACGAGAGAATATCAATAGCACCTTCAGATAGGAAAGGATTTGTCAAGCAGGGTAAAAAAAAAACCAAAAACCTAGGGCACCTGGGTGAGTCAGATGGTTATACTTCTGCCTTCAGCTCAGGTTATGATCCCGGAGTCCTTGGATTCGAGCCCAGAGTCAGGCTCCCAGCTCAGCAGGGAGTCTGCTTCTCCCTCTCCCTCTGCTTCTTCCCCTGCTTGTGTTCTGTCTCTCTCAAATGAACAAGTAAATAAGAAACCTTAAAAAAAATACCCCCCCACCCAGAACAAAACCCCACCAACCATAAAGAAGAGACAGAAAAATTGTAATGACTACATTAAAATTCAGGATTTCTATTGATCAAAGACACAATTAAAAAAAAAAACATGAAAGGCCAGCCACCAAACAAGAGAATATAACTACAACAAAGGGTTCTTATCCAGAGGATACTACGTAGTTTAGGAAAAAGATAGTCTGCCAAGTAGCAAAATAGGCAAGAGCCTTTAACAGGTAGTTCATAAAAGAAGAGCTCCAAATAGCTAGTAAAGATTTAAGAAAGTGTTCAACCTTATTAGTAATCAGGAAATTGCAAATTAAAGCTATAATAAGACTCAGACACTCAAAAGGAAAGGATAGACGGTACCAAGTATTAGCAAAGATATGGAGAAACTAAAAGTCTCACATGCTGTCAATGGGAGTTTATACAACAAAGTTTATACAACTCTTGGACACAGTTTAACATTTTCTGAACTTTGATAAACTCATGACCAGTGACAAAAATTTCATGCATGCATGCATGAAATTCTTGTACAAGAATCATCATAAAAATGCTACTAGTGCTGACCAAGAGCTAAAATGACCTAAATGTCAATACCTAGATACCTATGGAATACCTAGATAATAACCTACTATAATATATTTATACAATAAAATGCAATGCAATACTATACAATAAAATACTATAAGTCAAATGTTGTATATATTTATACATTTATTATATTATTCTATTACATGTATTATATATTTATATATATATATTGTATATATTTATACAATAAAATACTATAAAGCAAAGCTAAGAAACAAACCTTTGCTGCTAAATTTAATAACATGGACGTATTTCTCAGTCTTTACATTGAGTGAAAGAAACCAGAAATGAAAGTCTTCATACAGTGTAATTCCATTCATATAAAGTTCAAAAGTACACAAAGTTAAAAGTTGGAGTTTGAGTCAGAGCTGCCTCCATCTTTGGAGAGGAAGGGAAATGTAGTGCCAGAGAGGGACTCACAGACTCTTCTTGGATGGGGATGTGGTTTTATTTCTTGATATGAGTGATGGTGACAAAGTAAATTAAATTGGAGCTAACTCACCAAGGTACACGTTATGGTTCCATGTTACGCTTTCACAAAAAGAACTTTTGGATTGCCTAGAATATTTGGTAGAAAAAGTTGAGGAAACTTGAAATAGAGAATAAAATAACAAAGGAACTGTAAAAAATAGAGAAAGCTTGGGAAGCTGAAGGATTCTTCTTGAAATCCACATAGGAGTCCTAAGAGTTTCAGGAAAAGTTTCAGAGGACAAGTGGAGGAGGAAATTATCCAAGAAATAATCCAATAAAACT
Organism: Taxidea taxus jeffersonii; assembly: GCA_003697995.1. Taxonomy (NCBI): domain Eukaryota; kingdom Metazoa; phylum Chordata; class Mammalia; order Carnivora; family Mustelidae; genus Taxidea; species Taxidea taxus. Next base: position 13,128 of record RCUC01055153.1, on the reverse strand, counting down.
CCCTAGAACTGAAATTCAAAGTAGCCTCCCAATGTCCATTTAAATGGGCAAAGAAAATAATACACCAAGGCCCATGGTTCTGGAATACCAGGGACAAAGGGTAGATCCTCAGATCTTTCAAAGAGGAAGTTGAGGAGTGCCTGCCGCAAGCCCGTGCACCTTTATCGGTGCTGGGCCGAACAGTCTGCCGCAGACCCATATAGCAATCAACCCTGTTAAAGCTTATTTTGTATCTTAGCATCTCGTGGAGGTCCACTTCAGGGACACAGCCCAGTATAGGGCTGGCGGGTCTCCCCAGGGTCTTCTGCGCTGAGGAAGAACGGATGTTTTCTGCAGGTTTGTAAAGACCACTGGCTGCATTCTTGGCGGGGGAGCTTTCTGTTCCCATTTTCCTAGACCCCTTTCCTCTTCTCCAGCTCTGTCCCAATGCTTTTTCTCTTGTGCATAGCCTCCTGGTTGGTTTCTATAGCAAATGACATCTTCAGGCAGGGTCTTCCTCTTCAGTGGTCTGCTCAGTGTCGCTGCCTTTCAGTGTCCTTCTGTCTTCATTGCTCCTCATGGTGTCTCTTCCCTACCTTCTGCATCTCTTAGGGCTCCTCTAGTTTGGGCAAGATTCCTCAGAGTCCAGCTCATCTTCCTACAATTCTGAGTTGGTCCCGTGGTGGTGGGGAAAGTCTTCCCTGACAAAAGACATTTTTAGACAGGCAATATCTGAGAAAACAAAGACTAAAAACCAAAATAAAGCAGAAAACCCTTCCACACATGCACGCTCTCTTAAGAAGCATCAGGAGATTATGCTGAGTGACATAAATCAAGCAGAGAGAGTCAATTATCTTATGATTTTGCTTATTTGTGGAGCATAAGGGATAACACGGAGGACATGGGGAGATGGAGAGGAGAAGGGAGTTGAGGGAAATTGGAGGGGGAGACGAACCATGAGAGACTGTGGACTCTGAAAAACAAACTAGGGTTTTGGTTGGGTGAGCCTGGTGGTGGGTATTGTGTAGGGCACGGATTGCATGGAGCACTGGGTGTGGTGCGTAAACAATGAATTCTGGAACACTGAAAAGAAATTTTAAAAATTAAAAAAATTAAAAAAACCATCATAGGTACTTTGCTAGAAACAAAGAAATAAATATAGGAGAAAGACACTGACTTCACAGATCAGAAGTTCAACAAGAGAGAAATGAAACAATCTGCAGGAAATGCTGGAGAGAGATCACGAGCTGCTTGTTGTAAAACAGACCCAGAGAGCAGCCTCTGCACATGGGCGGGAGGACCAAAGGATCCAGGGGGAAGGGCTCCAAGAAAAAGAACTAAACTGGTAAGAGACCTCTTTTACAGTATTCGGACGGATGTATAGATCCAGCAGAGATACTTACTAACTCCAGGGAAAGCATAATTTGTTCAAGAAAGGAAATGTCATCAGAGCTCAATAAAGAGTTACACTGCAAGTATTTACAGGATCACAATAGGAACACCGAGTCTAAAAATTATTACGTAACACAATTGGGTGGAAAGGAACAAGAGTGTGGAAGGCTGTGGAATTCTTCGTGAGAAAGTGGCCGATCTACTTTCTAAGCCACATCTGAGCTAACTGGCAGAAGTCCCTCTCGCTCACCATCTGGGCAGCCTTCCAGCCGTGCAACTTTTTCGAGCAGTTATTGCTAATGCTGTGCCCTTGGTAAATGAAATCTGGGGCAGCCTGGAAGGTCAGCTCTAATCTTTTCTCTGAAACCCCCCTTCTCACCCTGGCACTCTCCTCTTCTGACCTAAGGCTAGATGCTTGCAGATGGTGAGAATTCATCTTTTTTTCTTTGCTTTTGCCTTCCCAAATCCACACTCCCTCCTTACCTGCACGAACTGTACACTCAGTACTGACACCTTCTTAAAAAGTCCCTTACTAGGTAAATGTGAATACATTCCCATGGGTGTTCTTCATTCATGTCTTGAGAGATTCTTTGTAAGAACAAAGCAACTGTTCTTACTGTCACCAGGCAGCGGTGATGACAAGAGAGGGAGTCCAATTTTGCTGGAATCTGAAGGTGACTGGGTGTGGTTTCTGGTCCTGTATTAGTGAACATAGTTGCTCACTGTTTTCTGACTCAGTTTACCATTCCTTTTCCCCGGCAGGTTTGGAGTTCCTCAAGGGAATAAACATTTTATTTCTCTTTAGTGTTCCCTTTCATGCCCACCAAACTGCCCACAATGCAGCACCTTCTCAAAAATACTTCTTTTTGAATTGGTGAATTGAGTCAACTTAGTCCCCCTGTCAGTAACACGAATATAACCCTCCCCCAACCCCAGGTTCTGAGGGGCAGAATCTAAGGGTTCTTTTGACGATTAAATTCCCTGCTGATTTCCCCCCTCCTTGACTCTATGTCATGTTTGTTCTCTGTTAATTTATTTTTTCCTGCAGGCTTTGTGTCCCATTCATTCCTTTGAATACTACCTTAAAACTCTGATTCTCAGCCTGTGGTAATAGCTCCCATTATGTAAAAGGATATCGTAAAAGTGCCTAGAAATTTTTAGAACAATAACAATTTAAATTCCCACCCTTAAATATTAAATAAATAAAGCATGTTTAATCTGGGTGGAGGGAACCGGAGAGAAAGCTACAGAATCAAATCAACAGGATGTTGCAACTTCCAGAATGTTGGGAAATGCTTGCCCCAGAGGATCAGAAATAAATCCATGTCCTTTTATTAGTCCTGGGCCCCACAGTCTCCAGCAGACCCTGATAGAAATAAATCTTGTTAAAGCGATATTGGTTTTGCAATTTTTAAAAACAATTGCAAGTTGGCTTTCATGTGGTTTGGTGTGTCCATTCAGAGGACACTGTCTGCTAGGATTTTGTCATCGGGGGTTTAAAAGCAAAACAAAATCAGAAAAACAGCCTAACTCACACATTCGCCAGAAAGTGTCCATACTTTTGCACAACTATGAGAGAAACAGGTGCTGCCCGCTGGTTTTGTCCATACTGGGTGTTGGAATCACAACAGTCATCGTCACAAAGTAGCCTCAGGGTTCAGGAGGTCATTTTAACAATATTCAGAAGAGTTCCGAAATTCAGTTATTCTGAAGTCAACAAAAGGTTCCTGGAAAATGCCTGAACTTTTTTTTTTCCTGCTTATCTCTAAAACTTTGGGAATTACCTGTGCTATTTTTATTCGGTTCATGGCGATACTCAAGACGTAGATCAGGAATACTTTTGCTCTATTCTTAATATCTGGAAAAGAACAACACCCTTCATCTTCTCTTAAGTGTCTTCTTTGCTCCCAGTGAGCATTTATCTGGGAATGAAGAGCTATGGCTCCCACCACGCACCCAGCAATGGGACCACGGCAGCCATGTCCTACTGGCATGCGTGCCAAATATACGCCATACTGGGGTGTGGACCATCCTTCTTGGGCTACACTTGGGCTACATTTCTTGCCTTTGGGTGTCATTCCCTTTGTTTTGAATATGATCTGAGGAATATGATCTGATTTCTGATGATCAACCAGAAGTATTTAAAAATTTAGGTCCCTTTTGTAACATCTCTTCCAATGATGATGTTGGCCTTCATATCCTATTAGAACAGGATCAAAAGGGGACGCCTGGGTGACTCAGTTGGTTAAGCGGCTGCCTTTGGCTCAGGTCATGATCCCAGCGTCCTGGGATCGAGTCCCACATCGGGCTCCTTGCTCAGCAGTGAGCCTGCTTCTCCCTCTGCCTCTGCCTGCCACTCTATCTGCCTGTGCTCACTCCTGCGCTCTCTCTCTGTCTGACAAAATAAATAAATAAATAAATCTTTAAAAAAAAAAAAAAGAACAGGATCAAAAGAATAGGTTGGGCTTAGCCAACCCTGTTTCATTGGTATTAGGCTGAACACAGTTCTCTTTTTCAAAGTTCAGTTTAATTCATCGATCAGTTGGCTAGTATGTAGAAAGAAATGATTGTTTTAGGGAGAGTATGGGGTATTGTATTTTCTAGATCTTTCCATAGTTTAAAATGTCTTCTTATTAACATGACACATAAATGACAGTTTGGGGGACATACAGCACTCCATGGTAACTCCATTGTTTTGGAAGAGAACTTGAAGAGAAGTCTGTTCATTCCTTTGCAGATAGCTTCTTAAATTCTATTTCCTCAGTTATTCCTGCCTGGATATATAAATATCTTTTTTACTTTATGCTTGAAATTAAAATTCTTCCCCTTTCCTTTATTTTTCTCTGGTATTCAGTAAGCCTTTTGATACTACAAGCCTTTCTTTGCTGTACTTGGAAAGCTTTCTTACAACTATTAATAATCTCTTCTCTTATTCTCTTCTCTTCTCTCTTCTCTACTCTCTTCTCTTCCACAGGATCCCTCTACATTGCTTGCATTGTACCCTTCAGGTCTTATTTTTTTCCTTTTGTGTATATGTGTTCTGGTGGTATTTCTCCTTCCTGGTTTGTGGTTGCTTCGTTGATATTCTACAATATCACCCGTGTGTTGCCCTGCCTTCGCTGGGGTTCTCCATTTAGGGAGAAATGTGATCATCTATCAGATCGTTTACCACCTTCATCTAGTGCTTTATGATTTTAGAAAGCTGTCTTCTGTAGGTTTATAGACATAAAGTTCTGTTACATCTTTTGAAGACCTGTATTTGAAAATTTCCAACTTTTTCTTGTGTTTCTTGCAAGTGGCATCTTCAGAAACCTTCGTTCTAACTCCTGGGAATGTACATCTTAGCTTTAACCGGGTTATCTTTTGGGGTCTCAGGTGGGTTTTCTGCTCGGTCACCCTGAGAGGGAGGTCCATTGTTGTTTAAGTCATTGTCAACACTTGTGGGACAATCTTTCACCCCAGGAAAAGGGAGGTTCAAAATCTTCAGGCCCCTAAAAAGGAAGGAAGGAAAGGATATATTTTTTTGTAATTTTCCTTTGTCAGATCAGAGCCTCAAAAACGGGAAAGAAGAAGGAAGGAACTGGAAATTGAGCCATTTGGTACAGGAGTTAAGAATTAGCTGAGACAGTATCCTTCAACGTCCCTGCATGTCATACTCCTTAAATTCAGCGATGAGGTATCTCAACTCTGGCCAGTGATGACTGAGAACAAGTACGGCTCTCAGAGGGGATGGACCAGGTTTGAGGATGGAATCAGGGAACAGTCCATCCTGATGAGGCACAGGTAGTGGGAGGGATCAGATTCTGGACATAATTTAAAGCAAAATGGACAGGATCTGCTCTTGGCTGGGAAGTGGAGAATAGGAGACTCTAGAATTATTTATCCAAGCAACTTGAAGAATGATTTTGCCATTTACTGATATGGGGAAGGACTATGAGAATGAACATGTTTATGAATTAAAATCAGAAGTTTGGCTTTGAACCTGTCAAATTTGAGAGGTTTATAGACCCTCAGGGGAAATGTCAGGTATGTGAGTGTGGAATTCAGAAGGCAGGTCCAAGATGGAGGCATAAATATGGAAGTCTTCCTTCTATATATGCCTTTGAAGCTGGGGGACAGGGAGTGAGCACAGAAAGGAAAAAGGATTCTGTTTTTAAAGGACTGTAACAAAGGACAAAGAACAATAGAGTCCTAGGAAGGCCGTTCTTAGAAGTTGGGAAAAGGAGGGGAAACCAGCAAATGTGAGAGGCCGAGAAGCCATAGGGGACCAGGAGACAGTGTGTCCTAGAAGCCCAGAGGAGAGAGCCTTTCAAGAAAGAAGGAGCCATTGGAGACAGAGTGGGTACCCTGCAGAGAGCAGATGAGGTGGGGCGGGATGCAGGCTTGGTCAGGGCCAGCAGTGAGACCCTAAGAGGGGCGCAGGTGGAACGGACAGGTATGGCCACCCCTCTGAGATGGGTAGCTGGAAACAGATACAGAGAAGATCAGCAGTGGGGAGAGGCAGTGGCCCCAGAGGGTTTCATACTGTCCTCTCCCGCCATTGTTAAGATGAGAGCTGTGGGGGTGTTCATAGGATGGGGGCCAGATGAGCATCAAGAGGAGGGATGACTGAAGGCCAAGTTCTCAGAATGGGGGGAAGGCTCTGGGGCTCTGCACCAGGGACACACAGAAGTGGGCAAAGGCTGGTGACGTGGCGCTTTCACAGAGAGATGCATCGAAGTTCTCATCCTCCATTTCCCCAGGGACACAGACAAAAGGTCGAGAGAGGAGGGCATGGGCCCCAGGAGGTCTGGTGCTCCCTTCAGTCCCTCCTTCATGACCTGCTCCTCACTTCTTTATTAAAAACAGTCTTTGTGAGCGGAGTCTTCGCCAGTTGATGATTTCCAGAAAATTCCTGTCACTAATATACTTTGGGAAGTGCTGCTACTTAACGAGCTAATTAGATGACTCTTGAAGTGGCAGATCTCCACTCCTGTGCTGTGCTTTTGTGATGGGAGAGGTATTTTAAGCCCTATTTGGAGGAAGAATCCATTCAATTCAATAACTCAGCTCAGTGGCTAATTACTGAGTACCGTGTGCCGGGCACTTCTGGCCCAGTGTCCAGCTAGAGGCTGTCCCCACACACTGTGCCCTCATTTGTTTTTATGTGGCAGTTAAATGCCCCCTGGGAGCAGTAGCTGTTACCATGTCCTTCCCAGCACTCTCTGCTCAGCCAACATCCGCTCAGATCGCCTAGGTTCCAGGGACAGACATGAGAGCTCCCTGTCCTAGGGCTCACCTGGAGGGCCATTTGCCTCTGAGGAAGAAAGGAGAAAAAAGAAAGAAAATAACCTTAGGTGACTTCTCGCCATTTTGCTCTTGGCCTCTTGTTTTGGAAGGTAGGAGGCTTCACGTTCTGTCTCCAAGAGAAAGAGAGCTTCAACTGCTCTTTCTCTTAAAGTCTCAGGGACAAATCAAGTCAGAGACTTAAAAAGCACCATTTAAAAAACCAGACTTGCAGAGACATGATTTTATGTCACTTTGTACCTAGTTACCACTGTTGGCTGCCATCCAAAAAATGGGAAACAGTCTAAAAATTACAGTTTTAGAAAAGGCTATCCTTGATAATAGATCCCATTATTCATCACTGAGGCCTAAAAGGTTAGGGCATTTGAGAATGTTTCTTTTGAGTAGTGGTGAGATTGAGGCAAGAGGGAGAGGACTAGGAGGTTGGGAAGAGTGGAGGGAAGGAGGGAGGGAAGGACAGGGAGGGAGCAAGGTGGGGCGGGGTTGAAAGAGAGGAAGATGGAAGGGAGGGAGATGGGAAGGGAGAGAAAAAGGAGAAAAACAAGTTGATCTGTTTGATTGGGGACAGAAACTTTCTGGAAGAATTGCAACGAAAAAATGTAGGAATAATAAAGAAGCTGTCAGGAAATGGACTCATCTTGAATTATTAGAAATCATTTAATTTCCTAAGGAAGTGAGTGCAGTGTGTCTGCCATCGTGATTGATAAAATTAAGGGGAAAGGAAAGAGTTAACTTGTAGGCACCATTCACACTGCTTAAAGTTGCCTTTTTAAGTCAAATAACGAAAGCCTAGAAAAAGCAAATTAAAGTACCAGGAGAAAAAAAAAAAAGGAACATCCAGTTGTGGCTAAATTTCCCACAAAATGATTCTTCATTTCCACAGAATGATTCTTTATCCCTACTACCCCATTCCCTTATTTCTTTTTAAGATTCCACTTCTTTAATATATTTTCATTATATATAGAGATCTTATTCTGTTCCATCAGTCTTTCTTTGTGTATCCATATTATCATTTTAAAATAAATGATGCACCGTTTCATTTTTGCAGTTTATGTTATTCTTATTTTTTGAAAAAAATTATCTGATTATTCTCATATTTCTCCCGAAGATGAATTTTAGAATCCTTTTTGCTACTCCACAAAACAGCCCTGCCTGCCAGAACATTGGTTTACAGTGACTGAACTGTTGCCATATCTTTTTCTTTTGGGTATGCCTAATAATTTCCATCTCGGGCTCAATTTAAATGAAGATAATTCTGAATTTTTTATTATACTTTTCAGGTTCACTTGAAGTAATCGGCCTTTATCCTTTAAATATATGGGTTTTTTTTTTGTTGTTAACATATAATGTATTATTTGCCCCAGGGGTACAGGTCTGTGAATCATCAGTCTTAACACAATTCACTGTACTTACCATAACACATACCCTCCCCAATGTCCATAATCCAGCCACCCTCTCCCTACCCCCCAGCAACCCTCAGTTTGTTTGCTGAGATTAAGAGTCTCTTATGGTTTGTCTCCCTCCCTGGTCCCATCTTTTTTTTTTTTTCTTTAAGCTTTTTTATTTAAACATATAATGTAACCCCACCCCCTTCTCCCAATCCCTCTCCCCCCCACCCCTCTCAGTTTGTTTTATGACATTAAGAGTCTCTTTTGGTTTGTCTCCCTCCCGATCCCATCTTGTTTCATTTTTCCCTCCCTTCCCTCCACAAATCCCCGCCCTGCCTCTCAAATTCCTCATATCAGAGAGATCATATGATAATTGTCTTTCTCTGATTGACTTACTTCACTCAGCATAATACCCTCTAGTTTATCTATGTTGTTGCAAATGGCAGGATATCAGTTTTTTGATGGCTGCAAACATTTTCTTCATCCATTCACCTGTTGATGGACATCTAGGCTCTTTCCATAGTTTGCATAGTTTGGCTATTGTGGACATTGTGCTATAAATATTCAGATGCACATGCCCCTTAGGATCACTACTTTGTATATTTAGGGTAAATACCCAATAGTGCAATTGCTGGGTTATAAGGTAGCTCTATTTTAAACTTTTTGAGGAACTTCCATACTGTTTTCCAGAGTGTCTGCACCAGCTTTTATTCCCACCAATGGTGTAGAAGGGTTCCCCTTTCTCCACATTCTCACCAACATCTGTCATTTCCTGACTTGTTAATTTTAGCCATTCTGATTGGTGTGAGGTGGCATCACACTGTGGTTTTGATTTGTATTTCCATGATGCCAAGTGATGTTGAGCACTTTTTCATGTGTCTGTTGGCCATCTGGATGTCTTCTTTGTAGAAATGTCTGTTCATGTCTTCTGCCCATTTCTTGATTGCATAATTTGTTCTTTGGGTGTTGAATTTGGTAAGTTCTTTATAGATTTTGGATACTATCCCTTGATCTGATGTGTCATTTGAAAATATCTTCTCCCATTCTATTGGTTGTCTTTTTTTTTTCTTTTAAAGATTTTATTTATTTATTTGAGAGAGAGAAAGAGAGAGAAAGAGCATGAGAGGGGAAAAAGTCAGAGGGAGAAGTAGACTCCCCATGGAGCTGGAAGCTCAATGCAGGACTCGATCTCAGGACTCTGAGATCATGACCTGAGCTAAAGGCAGTGGCTTAACCAACTGAGCCATCTAGGTACCCTCTTTTGGTTTTGTTGACTGTTTTCTTTGCTGTGCAAAAGATTTTGATCTTGATGAAGTCCCAATAATTCATTTTTGCCCTTGCTTCCCTTTCCTATGGCAATGTTTCTAGGAAGAAGCTGCTGTGGCTGAGGCTGAAGAGGTTGCTGCCTGTGTTCTCCTCAAGGATTTTAATGGATTCCTGTCTCACATTGAGGTCTTTCATCCATTCTGAGTCTATTTTTGTGTGTGGTGTAAGGAAACGGTCCAGTTTTATTCTTCCACATGTGGCTGTCCAATTTTCTCAACAACATTTGTTGAAGAGGCTGTCTTTTTTCCATTGGACATTCTTTCCTGCTTTGTCGAAGATTAGTTGACCATAGAACTGATGTTCCATTTCTGGGCTCTCTGTTCTGTTCCATGGATCTATGTGTCCATTTTTGTGCCAGTGCCATACTGTCTTGATGATGATAGCTTTGTAATAGAGCTTGAAGTCTGGAATTGTGATGCTGCCAACTTTGGCTTTCTGTTTCAACATTCCTCTGGCTATTTGGGGTCTCTTCTGGTTCCATGTAAATTTTAGGATTATTTGTTCCTTTTCTTTGAAAAAAAAATTATGGTATTTTGATAGGGATTGCATTAAATGTTTAGATTGCTTTAGATAGCATAGACATTTTCACAATATTTGTTCTTCCAATCCATGACCATGGAACAATTTTCCATTTCTTTGTGTCTTCCTCAATTTCTTTCATGAGTACTTTATAGTTTTCTGAGTACAGATTCTTTGCCTCTTTGCTTAGGTTTATTCCTAGGTATCTTATGGTTTTCGGTGCAATCGTAAATGGGCTCAATTCCTTAATTTCTCTTTCTTCTGTCTTGCTGTTGGTGTATATAAATGTGAGTGATTTATATACATTGATTTTATATCCTGACACTTTACTGAATTCCTGTATGCGTTCTAGCAGTTTTGGGGTGGAGTCTTTTGGGTTTTCCACATAAAATATCATATCATCTGCAAAGAGTGAGAGTTTGATGACTTCTTCGCTGATTTGGATGCCTTTTATTTCTTTCTGTTGTCTGATTGCTGAGGCTAGGACTTCTAGTACTATGTGAATAGCAGTGGTGATAGTGGACAGCCCTGCCATGTTCCTGATCTTAACGGAAAAGTTCTCAGTTTTTCCCCATTGAGAATGATATTCACTGTGGGTATTTCATAGATGGATTTTATGATATTGAGGTATGTACCCTCTGTCCTTACACTTTGAAGAGTTTTGATCAGGAAGGGATGCTGTACATTGCCAAATGCTTTTTCAGCATCTATTGAGAGTATCATATGGTTCTTGTTCTTTCTTTTATTAACATATTGTATCACACTGATTGATTTGTAGATGTTGAGCCAACCTTGCAGCCCAGGAATAAATCCCACTTGGTCATGGTGAATAATCCTTTTAATGTACTGTTGGATCCTACTGGCTAGTATTTTGGTGAGAATTTTTGTATTGGTGTTCATCAAGGATATTGGTCTGTAATTCTCTTTTTTTGATGGGGTCTTTGTCTGGTTTTGGGATCAAGGTAATGCTAGCCTCATAAAATGAGTTTGGAAGTTCTCCTTCCATTTCTATCTTTTGGAGCAGTTTCAGGAAGCCATCTGGCCCTGGGCTCTTGTTTGTTGGGAGATTTTGATGATAGGTTGTACAACATAGTGATTCTGAAAGTTTATATAGAGCTATACCCTGTCTTCCCCAAGTCTCTCCTACACCAAAGCCACTTCATGGTCCAATGTGGCTGCTCCAGCCCTAGTCATCACATAATAAGCTCATTCCAGACAGCAGAAGCATGGAAGGGAAGAGCATGACTTGGCATCTTAAGGAACTTCTCCAGAAGTCATTCTTCTGGCAGCAAAGGACACTACAGACTACAGTAATTTTACTCTGAGTAGCTATATAGATTAGGATGGATCTTAGTGTCTCTATTCCTACAAAAAATGAAGAGGACAGCTAGCAGGTTCTGCCTCCCCTTCTGGCCAAGGAATCACTGAGACCTCTAGTGAGATGTGATAGATTTCAGTGCAGCTTTCCCAAATTCCTATTTCTCCCCATCCCAGCTATGGGTCTCAGCGATTCTCCTCTGTGTTCCCTGGGGAACCCTGTCCATGCAGGCGAGCACTGAAATAACATTTCCCAATATTTTCAAGAGGGAGGAATGGGGGAATTTGGTTCTTAACCACCATTAGAGCCATGTGGGTTGTAATACCTGGAAAGGCTGAGCTGGCTTGGAGGACCTCACAAAAGGCAGGTTTTGGTGATTTCTGTTCCTGAATTAACATCATTGAGTGGATTCTTTCTTAGCTTTTCTGTGCATTCCCTCTAAAGGGAAAGCTGTGGTTATTGCTTATTACCAGGATATGATTGCTTGTCTTCTGCTTCTCTTTCTGTCTTCATAGTATGAACAGCTGGAATGGTGGCAGGGGCTGGTCTGGCTTTTGACAGAAAGAGAGTACCTTCTAGGTGGTGGAGCACGAGAGATTGGCCCTCTTTCTTTGCTGTTATTGGCTCAAAACATCAAGCATCCTTCCATCTCTCGTAAATTTCTTCTGTAATCAGTATGTATGTATTCTATATAGTCTACCTCTCCACCCCCTCCTTAGCTTTCCAGAATCAGCGGGCCAGACTTGGAATTCCAGAAAGAAATGAAAAGTACACTGTAGCACCTAACAAAGCAATAGATCAAGCTTCCAAGTGTAACAGTGGGACCCCCTTTGTGCTGAAATTGCCAGAAGGCCACACTGCAGCGCCACACTCAAGACACGCAGGGCTGGCAGCTCCAGCAACCCATAGGTGGGTGATAGAAACTTTTCCTATCCCTGTTTTCCTAACCACCGGGTAGGGCGGGTCTAGTTCCCTCCAGGAAAGGCAGCCTGGAAGCTTGAAAGACTTCCATGAGACCCCAGGGAGGGGGGAGGGGCTGGAAGATCACCCAGTCCCAGGACTCACTGTGGTCCCCACCGTGCCCCCCAAAAGATTGCATCCCCAGGAGCTCCACAGTATTTCTGCCCTGAGCGAGGGCTTTATTCAGCCTCAGTAGGTGAGGGAGAGGACTGAAGTTCAGAGCTCTGGATCCTAGCTCTGGTAAATTAGTAATAGGTTCTTAAGAAAACCCTTTTTCCTCTCTAAAATGTTCACTAGGTGAAGAAAAAAACACCCTATTCTTTTCTCAGGGCCTATATTTCCCCAAGAGATTTGAAGCCTTTGTTTTCTGTTATTATGTTGCCGCATTTCTATAGAGAAATACCTCCCAGACATTTCTCCCTTCTGCAGGGCTGTAATGTCAATTCCATCTCCATTAACGTCATATCAGCCTTTCACCAGAACTGCTTTTTAGTGTGGTGGTCCTGTCTTCTGACCCCCAAATCAGGATTCATTATCTAATATATGTTTAGACAACAAATAGTTTGTAAACAGAGGCTCATCTGGAAAAATCTGGGACGTTTGGGAGACAGATCTCTCGGGTCCTGCTAGCCAAGACTTCCTCATCCTGGGGCTCTGCCCGGCAACGGGAGAAACAGTAACATTTATTGTGTCCTTGCCATGTTCCCGAGGAGTGAGCTAAATGCTTGAAAGACAGCTCTTTGACAGAAGTGTTGTTACTGGCTACGGACTGGCAATGAGAAAGACCTCAGTGCCACATTGACCCTCCCCTCCTCCTCTAATTCCAAGGCTGGCAGCAAACAGAGCAACTTCCCAGACCCCCTTGCAGCCAGGGGTGATGGGCAACATCGGACTGATGCAATGGATCCAAGCATTTCTGAATTTTTCCTCCTCTGGAGAGAATAGTAAAGCTTTGCAACA
>RCUC01055135.1:0-11466 GCA_003697995.1 Taxidea taxus jeffersonii | reverse complement strand
AAAAAAAAAAAAAAACAAAAACTCCAGTATTTTCAGTAAATCACAGTCCATAAAATTCCTCCCAAAAGATGCCAATTCCCAGATGTCATCACTAATGGGCTGCTTTTCTTTCTCTTTACTGCAATTGACTTACTCTTTAACAAAGTTCTGAAGCTGTGCTTTAATTGATCTCTGAGTTTGGTCAAACAGGATCTGAAAGATAAAATGTAACATTAAACAACTAGAAAAGTATATAGGTTGATAAGTAACACATCCTTCCACCAGTACTCAATTCTAATAACACCTATACTTCTTACTGAAGACTACATAAAAAATAAGCATTTAAAAAGAAACCAAAACCGATTTTCAAATCAATTTCATCTGTCTAAAAATTAAAATTACTTCTAAATACAGAGAAAAATGAAATCTGCATTACCATTTAAATAGAATGCTCAAACAACAGAGCAATTTATTTCCTTGATTTTAATTCAAGCTTTGAAAAACAACCTGAAAGAGTAACAGAAATTCTACTTCATTTACTACAGGAATTTCTTACTTTAATGTATCAAAACACCTCAAGTAAAAACAACTCCAGAACTGCCTTATATCTTAGAGGTTTCTCATTTGGGAAGACCTAGGGATTTAAATATTTTATATTATTAATTCGAGTAAACATTATATAGTCCTTTAGGTTCAATGACTATTAAGACTAGAGACAAGAATAAAATTTTATTCCTTATGACAATATTTTGCCCCACTTAAATAATGCCACATATTAAACTTTAGTAGCTCTATGTGTGGGAAATTTCACTGGGCTTGTCATGGAAATTCTGAGTACTTTGATAATTTATAGATACTCTACATTCAGAGTTTGAAACAGATGTCAGATGAACAGGCACAAAAGTCAATATTTAGGGGCCCCATGGGTAGCTCAGTTGTTAAGCGTCTGCCTTCAGCTCAGGTCGTGATCCCAGTATCCTGGGATTGAGCCCGTGTCAGGCTCCCTGCACTGTGGGAAGCCTGCTTCTCCCTCTCCCACTCCCCGTGCTTGTGTTCCTGTTCTCGCTATTTCTCTCTCTGGCAAATAAATAAGTGAAATCTTTAAAAATATATATATCAATATTAAAAAAAAAAATCCTGTATCCTTCTCATTAAAAACAGTATCAATTTCATTCTCTCTGAAATCTTGCTACTAAACACCAACACCACACACACCCATACACGCACACCACACCTGGATTGAGTACTACAGGATTTAAAAATATGACAATTTACTTTGAGAGAAAAAAATCATTTTCTGTCATATGTTAAATCCAAAGTATTAAATTCAAATTAAGCATAATAGAGGAAATAATAAAGATGATTGGAAGTCAGCTACATAGAAAACAGAAAATCAGTAACCAAAACTCAACGAAACCATAAGCCAATTCTTTCAGAAGATTAATAAAGCTGATAAACCTCCTACCAAAATGATCAAGACAAAATTTTAAAACACAAACTTCAGGGGCACCTGAATCAGTTAAGTGTCTGACTCTTGATTTTTGGCTCAGTCATGGTCTCAGGGTTGTGAAATCAAGTCTCACATTGGGCTCCATGCTGGGTGTGGGGCCTGCTTGAGATTCTCTCTCTCTCTCTCTCTCCCTGTCTCCTCTGTCTCTCCTCCCAACTCTAAAAAAAACAAACCTTTAGGGACGCCTGGGTGGCTCAGTTGGTTAAGCGGCTGCCTTCAGCTCAGTTCATGATCCCAGCGTCCTGGGATTGAGTCCCACATCGGGCTCCTTGCTCGGCAGGGAACCTGCTTCTCCCTCTGCCTCTGCCTGCCTCTCTGTCTGCCTGTGCTTGCTCTCTCTCTCTAACTAATAAATAAATAAAATCTTAAAAAAATTAAAAAAAAAAAACCTTTAAATATCAAGAAGGAGAAAGATGACAAAACCACAGATTCTACAAATATTAAAAATAATAATTAGGGGAACTGAGGAATAATCTTATGCCTATACATTCAACAAGCTAGATGGGTTAATTCTTTGAAAGACAAAAACTACCAAAACTCACTCAGTAAGACATCAATAACCTAAACAGAATTAAAGAAATAGAATCTACAGTTAAAAACCTCCCATATACTATAAAGTTAAAGCTACACTTACATAAAACTTAGCAATCCCATTCCTAGGCACTTGCCCAAGAAAAAAGAAAACTTAGATTTACACCAAAATCTGTATCAAACATTTATAACAATTCCATTATTAACTGCCAAAACCTGGAAATAATCCAAACATCCTTGAAGAAATAAATTATGGTACATCCATGCAATTGAATACTATTCAATAATAAAAAGGAACAACTATTAATACATACAACAACATAGATGAATCTCAATAGATTTACCTAAGTAAAATAAGTCATATTCAAAAGGTTACAAGCTATATGATTCCATTTATATGCACACTCAAGAAAAGATAAAACTATAGGGATAAAAAATAAATCAGAAATTTCTAGTGGTCAGGTGTAGAAGGAAGGGTACTAACAAAGGAGTAAAATAAGGGTATTTTTAGGGTTACTAGAACTGTCATGCGTATAGACTGTGCTATAAGATCCAACTGTATGTGTTAGTCAAAATTCATAAAACTAATTAATAGTATTTATCACAGAATTAGGACAAACAATCCTAAAATTTGTATGGAACCACAAAAGACCCCAGAGATCCAAAGCAATCTTGCAAAAGAACAAAATTGGAGGCATCACAATCCCAGATTTCAAACTATACTACCAAGCTATAGTAATCAAATATTATGGTGCTAGCAGAAAAACATACACACAGATCAATGGAAGAGCCCAGAAACAAACTCATGTTCAATTAATCTATAAGAATATACAGCAGAGAAAAACATACTCTCTTCAATACATACTGTTAGGGAAACTGGATAGCTACATGCAAAAGAATGAAATGGGACCACTTTCTTACACCATACACAAAAACAAACTCAAAATAGATTAAAGACCTAAATGTGACACCTGAAACCATAAGTATCCTAAAAGAATACACAGACAGTAAACTCTTGGACATTGGCCTTAGTGTTTTTCTGAATCTACCTCCCCAGGCAAGAGAAATAAAAGAAAAATAAACAATTGTGACTACATCAAATTAAAAAGCTTTTGCATGGTGAAGGAAACCATCAATAAAATAAAATGGCAACATACTGACTAGGAGAAGATATTTGCAAATGATGTATCTGGTAAGGGGTTAATACCCAAAATACATAAAGATATCATACACAGGGCACCTAGACAGTTTAGTTGGTTAAGCATGTGCCTTCCGCTCAAGTGGTGATCTTAGAGTTCTGGGATCAAGCCCCACATAAGGCTCCCCATTCAGTGGGGAGTCTGCCTCTCCCTTTCTCTCTCCCTCTATGATATCTCTTGCTCTCATTCTCACTCCCTCTCAAATAAATAAATAAAATCTTAAAAAAAAAAAAAAGAATCCATACACAAAACAATCTGTTTTAAAATTGATAGACAACCTGGGTAGACATTTTTCCAAAGACAATACACAGATGGCCAACAAACACATAAAAACATGCTCAACATCACTCATCATAGGGAAATGCAAATCAAAATACTAATGAGCTATTACTTCACACAAGTCAGAAAGGCTAATATCAAAAAGACAACAACAAGTGTTGGTGAGCATATGGAAATAAGGGAGCCCTCAATATCCCTCATGAATACAGATGCAAAAATTCTTAATATGTAACTGATATATAATAACAACATATAAAAAGGACAATATATCATAACTAATTGGGATTTATTTTGGAATTGCGAGATTGATTTAACACTTAAAGACAATGACTATAATTTACCATGTTAACAAACTAAAACTATATGACTGTCTCAACAGATATAAAAAAGCATTTAACCAAATACAACATCCATTCCTGATAAAAACTCTCAAGAATCCAGGAATAGAAGGGGAATTCCTCATATTAATAAAAGGCACATATGAAAAACCTACAGCTACTTAGTGGTGAAAGGCTTCTTAATAGCAGTGATCAAGAACAAGGAAAGAATGTCTGCTCTCATCACTGCTCTTCAACATCGTACTAGAAATCCTAGCAATGCAAGTAAGCAAGAAAAATGAAAAAAAGGGGAAAGTATTAGAAAGGAAGAATATAAAACTATCTTTATCCATAGGTGATATGACTGGCCATACAGATAATATGGAATTTACAGAAAAGTCTAATAGAACCAATAAGTGTATTTAGCAGGGCCACAGGAACAAAGTCAATATACATAAATCAATTTCTATATACCAGCAACAACTAATTAGAAATCAAACTTTAAAAAATATTTACAATAGGAACTCCTGGGTGGCTCAGGGGGTTAAAGCCTCTGCCTTCGGCTCAGGTCATGATCCCAGGGTCCTGGGATCAAGCCCCACATCAGGCTCTCTGCTCCGCAGGGGGCCTGCTTCCTCCTCTGTCTTGCCTCTCTGCCTACTTGTGATCTCTGTCTGTCAAATAAATGGATAAAATCTTTAAAAAAATCTTTAAAAAATAAAAATAAAAGTAAAAAATATTTACAGTAGCATCAAAAAATAGGAAATACTTGGGGATATATCTGACAAAAGATATGTAAGACTTGCACAGTGAAGACTACAAAACATTACCAAGAGAAATGAAAGAAAACTTAAATAAATGGAGAGATAAACTGTGTTCATGGATTGGAAGACTCAATACTAGTATGATGTCAATTCTTACCAAACTAACCTATACATTCAATGCAACACCACTCAAAATCCCAGTAAGATTTTCTGAAGAAGCTGAAAATCTGATTCTAAAATTTATGTGAGAATGCAAAAGACCTAGAATAGCAAGCCAATTTCGAAAAAAAGGAACATAGCTGGAATAGCTACACTACTTGACTTCAAGGCTTACTATGAAAGCTACAGTAATTAGGCTATTGTGCTATTAGGATAAAGATAAGCAAAAAGATCAGTGAAACTAAACAGAGCCCAAAAATGACCCACACATTTTTTTTAGACAAAAGGTGCCAACAGTGTGGCACTGGTGGTATACTGGCGAGAGTAGCTGCCTTCCAAAAGGTGCCAATATGGGAAAGATAATTTTTTGAGCAAATGGTGTTAGAACAAACAACTGAAGACCCATATGCTGAAAAAAATAAACCTTGACCCTTACCATGCAAACATATAGAAAATTTAACTCAGAATAGATCACAAATCTAAACACAGAATAAATTGGTAAATATTTCTTGGTAGGACACAAAAAGAAAACTATAAAGAAAAAAGACAATCAATAAACTGACAATCAAAATTAAAAACTACTGCTCTTCAAAAGGTAAGGTTATAAAAGTGAAAAAGACAAGTAAAAGCCTGGGAGAAAATATCTGCAAAACATTTATCTGACAAAAAACATATCTGGAATACAGAAAGAACTCTTTCAACTAAACAATAAGATTTTAAAACTCCAAAAATTTTTAATGGCCAAAGATCTGACATTTCACCAAAGAAGATACACTAATGGAAAATACACACAAAAAAGATGCTCAGCATCATTAGTTATTAAAAAGATGCAAATTAAAACCACAATTAATTTAAAAAGAACGACCATACCAAGTGTTTTGATTGTGTGAAACAACTAGAACTCTCATACATGGCTGCTGTAAAATATATAGTCAACTTTGGAAAACAATTTCCAAATTTTGTGAGGTTTTCTTTAATCTCTTTGAAGAAGTTAAAAAATTTTTTAAATTTAACAGAGGAAAGAATATTAACATTATTATATACAATAATAAGTTCTTTTCTCTTCCCTTAATTTTTCTTTGCAATATTTTGTAGTCTTCACCATACAAATAGTTTTGTAGAAAGTTAAACATAATCCTACCTTATGAATTAGCCATTCTAATCCTATTTACACAAAAGAAATAAATGCATATACCTATGTAAACTTTTATATAAATTTTTATAGGCAGCTTTATTTGTAATAGCCAAAACCCAGAAACAACTCAAATGTTCATTGTGGTAGCTTTAAAATATGTCCACAAATTCTTTAACACTCCTCCCTTCAAAAGTGGAGTCTGATGCTTCTCACCTTGAGAAAAGGCTGGTTATAGTACCTTACTTCTAACAAATGGTAATTTGGAGGAAGTGACAATGTGTGACTTCTAAGACTAAGTCATGAAAAGTAATGCAGCTTTCTCTTTGCCCTTGCTCTTGGATCACTTGTTCAGGTAGTCACTGCATTCCATGTAGTAAGGACATTCAAGAATTCCTGCCCTGGGAGGAGGTTCTTTGAGAGGAACTGAGGCCTGGACCCAACAGCCACGTACATGGCCCTGTCTTGGAAGTAGATCCTCTAGGCCCAGTAAAGCTTTCAACTTGACTGTGGCCCAACCAACACCTTAACAGCAATCTCACAGAAGACTGAGCCAGAGCAACCCAGCTCTTTAAAAATTCCTGGCCCAGGAACCATGATAGTGTTTATTGTCTTAAGCCACTAAATTTTGGGATAATCCACTGCATAGCAATAGGTAACTAATACATCCATCAATGGGTCAATGGATAAATCAATTATGATATATCCATACAGTATAATAGTATTAAGCAATAAAAAAAGACACAAAACTATTGTGTCTCAAAATAATTACACTAATTCCATTTAGAAAATCTAAACTAATCAATAATGACAAAGCAGATCCGTGAACGTCTAGAAATAAGGAGACAGGAAACAGAATTCTAAAGTGGCATAGGAAAACTTCTGGGGTGTAACTGTTATTATGCTCACTTAGGTGACAGTTTACATGGAGGTTTACATATGCCAACACGAAATTGTATGCTTTCATATGCTGGTTATATAATTCCTCAGTAGCGCTGTTTTAAAAAATCCATATATTCCAGGGAGAAAAAACACATTTTCCTGTGTTGCACTGTCATTGTTTTAAAACTATAAAAACATTACTATCTACATTCTCCAAGATAGAGCATTAACTCAACTAAATTTTATATACACTTGAAGAGGAGTAAGAAGTATTTTAGGAAACTGCCAATTATCTAGGCAACATATTTCCAACACCTCCACTACAATGAAAAGTATGTTGTTAATGCAAAAGCAGCTAAGTAAAGAGTTGTGTCCTACTGGCCAAGTGCATGCCACCGGGCCAACCTACCAACTAACTACTGCTTTTTCTGTGCGGAACTGCTCCACAGAGTTGCCTCGTTAGTTCTACTTCCTAAATCACTAATCTATACTCTGCCTGAGGCAGAATTCACAGCATTCCTTTTCATATGCTAAAATAAGAAGCGCCACAAAACTTGAAAGAATCAGATGCTGAAATAAAAGTAGCCTTGTCAATGTTCCTGGAAGCCAAGTACCAAATGAAGTTTGTAAAACTCTTCCCTAAGTTTTCTCCCTTTATCTGATTTCCCCATTTTCCTTGTGTTGTGTTCTACAATGTTCACATTGGGGATTCTGATACAGATCTTATACAAGGTGCTTGGTGACCACCCAAAAATTTTACCTAGGTTTTAGACCCAAAAAATGGTTTTATCCGCAGAATTGAGTACATCTCAGGTCTTGTCTTTTGTTTCTATACCACAAAACCTGAAAGGGTATAATAAAGCCATAGTGAGACATTCAGCGGGTGAGGGTAGCTACCAACACAAAAGCTAAGGTTCAATTCTGTTTCTGGACATTAACAGTATTATTTCTAGTGACATATATATGTAGCAAATAATCAACAATGTATCATTTGACCTAAGCTAATTACAAAAGGATCTGACTTGAGTGCACAGAAAACATATGGCTGTTTAACACCAATGGCTTTGGGTGCCTGGGTGGCTCAGTTGGTTAAGTGGCAAGACTCTCGATTTTCAGCTCAGATCATGATCTCAATATTGTGGGATCGAGCCCCACTTTGGGGCTCTGCCACCCTACGTTGGTTTCTCCACGTTTGGAGAGTCTGCTTAAGGATCCTCTCTCTCCCTCTCCCTTAGCCCCCCACCACTTGCCCTCTCTAAAATCAATCAATCAGTCTTTAAAACTAACGGCTTACACTCAGGTTTACTCCCCATTCATGTCTGGACCTGGTTAAAGCAACACTATCTCATCTGCTTTCAGGAAAGGATGAAAGCTGAGATGCACTTTACACATGGCAAACAGTACTCTAGGAAGGTTAGCTTAAGACATGTACACATTCACAGTTGGCACGGAAAAGTTCCCAGTTCTTACCATTTAGGTCCCATTGGTTCGAAGTATAAATTTTGTAGTTTATAGTCTTTGTCTTCCATTTAAATATTACTCAACTACCACAGCACTCTCTTCTATAATTCTATAGGACATAATCATCCTGTCCTTTCCAAAATCTATAGAAGAGTATAGGACTATGGCTATGGACTCAATCTTTTTTTGCTTTTAAGATTTTATTTATTTATTTATTTGAAAGAAAGAGTATGAACAAGCAGAGGGAAGGGGCAGAGGGAGAGGGAGAGTCTCAAGTAGACTCCCTGCTCAGTGTGAAGCCCACCCCCTGACTGGATCTCATGAACCCAGCCAAAACCAGGAGTTGGATGCTTAACTGACTGGCCACCCAGGTGCCCCTGTACTCACTGATTCTTTTAATTAATCTCATTAGGCCTGTAACTAGGCCAATAATAAATCAAGAGGGCTCTTCTCTGCTATCATCAGGAACAAGTCCCAATATGCAAATTTTTGTTTATTATTTGTTCCTCTTTTTCTACAGTCTCTGCTTGTCCTAACCCATTCATTTCTCTAAATTCTTCTTTTTCCCTTCATTCCTCTAAAGCAGTGATTCTTCGCTAGCTTATCATGGGAAAGTGACCAGAAAATACCAAGGCCCAAACTTATAGGAGAAAAAATCCTTGGGGCACCTGGGTGGCTCAGTTGGTTGAGCTACCAACCCCTGATTTTGATTCAGGTCATGATCTAGGATAGGGTGATCAAGCCCCATCTCCATCTCCAAGGCTAACGCTGAGTCTCTTCCCTCTCTCCCCTCCCCTCTCCCTCTCCTCTCTCTTCCCACCCCCCCACTCCCACTCACACATGCACACATGGATGTGCTCTCTCTCTCAAAAAATAAAAATTTAAAAATAATTTAAAAATAAAAACAAATAAAAATAAAGATGATATTTCTGTATTTTTATTAAGTTTTCTAGGCGATTCTATTAAAGACTGAGACAAACTGCTCTAAGCCAGGGATTCTTAAATTGATTGCACATTAGAATAACCTGTGAAACTTTTAAAGATTTTATTTTTATTTATTTGTTAGAGAGAGAGAGAGAGCGAGCACAGGCAGACAGAGAGGCAGGCAGAGGCAGAGGGAGAAGCAGGCTCCCTGCCAAGCAAGGAGCCTGATGTGGGACTCGATCCCAGGACGCTGGGATCATGACCTGAGCCGAAGGCAGCCGCTTAACCAACTGAGCCACCCAGGCGTCCCTAAACTTTTAAATACCCTGATGCTGATAATTAGAAACGCTGGTGAGACTTAGGAATTGGTCTATTTAAAATTCCCCAGGTGTGAACCACCATCATTCATATCACCTGAGTGCTTGTTAAAAAAGAATTTCCAAAACCACTCCAGATTTCCAGAATCAGAGTCTGCATTTACCAAGATTTCCAAGTAGTCTGTTTGGGGGAAGCAATGCACTCTCAAACTAGGCTACACACTGGAATGACCTGGGGCCCTTTGAAAATTACTGATGCCTGGTTCCTACTTCCAGAGATTCTGATTTCAGCTAGTCTGGGTTGCAGCTTTGGTTCATCCACTGCAACTCCACTGAGAAAAAATCACCAAGGCAACTAGTCTTTAAATCACTTTCGCTAAAGCAGAAAAAGGTCTCTCTTCAGTGGGTGTCATGACAGATACAGCCCCTGGAAGTGGGCAAAAATAAAGGAGTCCTTTAGAGCAGAGGTCAATACATTCTTTCTGTAAAAGACTAGACAGTATTTTAGGCTTGTGGGTCATGTGGTCTTTGTCACAACTACTCTTTTTGTAGTAGCCAGAGACAATACAGAAACAAATGAATGGGGGCTGGGGACACCTGGGTGGCTCAGTTGGTTGAGCAGCTGCCTTCCGCTCAGGTCATGATCCCGGTGTCCTGGAATCGAGTCCCACATCGGGCTCCTTGCTCAAGGGGGAGAGCCTGCTTCTCCCTCTGCCTGCCATTCTGTCTGCCTGTGCTCATTCTCTCTGACAAATAAATAGATAAAATATTTAAAAAAAAGAAAGAAAGAAAGAAATGAATGGGTTCCAATGAAACTTTTATGCAAAAGGGCGGTGATGGGCTAGGTTTGACCTTCAAGCCAAAGTCTGGCAACCCCTGCCGTAGAACAGCTCTCAAAATTTACAGTACCTCAGAATTGCCTACAGTACCTCAGAATTGCAAACACAGATGGCTGGCTCCTGGCCTCAGAATTGCTCAGTCAGTAGACCTGGGTGAACTCTGAGAAGCTCAAGTTCTAACAAGTCCCGAGGTGATGCCGATGCTATCAGTCCATGGATCACAATTTGAGAATTACTACATGTCAGAATCACCTAGAGAAATTTTTTAAAACTCTGATGCTATACTCCAGATGATATAAATCAAAATCTCTGGGGATGGGGACAAATTTTTTCTACTGTAAAGGTTCCAAACACTTGGGTCATGGCACACCCTACTGGTGTACTGAAAGATACAATGGACTGTATATATAGATGAACACCAACAAGCCCTCTCATCCCTCCATGTGCATGGTACTCTCCCACCAAAAGGTAGAGTTAATTTCCTTTACAATGAATCTGGGGTACCCTTGTGTCTTGCTTTGACCAAAAATATGTAGCAGAAATGATTTTGTGTCATTTCCAGACCTAGGCCTTAAGAAAAACCAGCTATCACATTAAGAAGTCTGACTACCCTGCTGGAAAGAGACCCATATTGTAAGAGAAAAGCTCTAAAGAATGAAAGACTCCAAAGGGCAGGAGAAGCCAGGCCAGTCCCAGCCATTCTAGCCACCCCAGTGAGGCACCAGACATGCTTGATTCTCCAGCCACACACAAGCCACTCAATCAAAACCAACTGATGTACAGACAAGTTGTCCCCTCCAAGCCCTACCCAAACACATGACAACAGTTGTTTTAAGTCACCAAATGCTGGGGTGGTTAAAGAGCCAGAAACAAGTAAGATGTCAATAGTCTTACATAAGATATTAGTGTTTATAAGGGTTTTGGGTTTTGTTCTTGTTTTTTTAAAAGAGGGAGAGGGAGACAGAGAATCTTAAGCAGGCTCCATGCTCAGCACAGAGCCCAACCCCAGGCCTAATTTCACAACTGTGAGATCATGACCTGAACTGAAATCAAGAGTCAGACACTTAACCGACTGAGCCACACAGGCACCCCCGTGTTTATAAATTTTCATGGTGATTTAAGAAGTTGTTCTATTTGGTACAACCATTCAAAAATTACCAACTGCTAAAATTA
>RCUC01055122.1:0-14439 GCA_003697995.1 Taxidea taxus jeffersonii | reverse complement strand
ACCTGCATTCCTCCAGTCCACCAATCTGAGTCTGAGCTGAAGCCATGCCATGCCAAGGAAGAATCTTTCATAATTGAGGTATACTTTTTGTTTCCCTGAATTTTAAAGGTTATCTTCTTGAGGCTGGGCCTCAAATGTAATCATGTAAGAAGATAAATGATAGTATACAAAGGTAATCTAATCCTTGACAACCGACATTAATATCAGTCTCAGTATCGATGTCTAGATTCCTTTTTTTATGTGGCCATATATGATCTAAAATTAAAAACAGTGTAAATGAATTCAAATTAATTGTTAATTTTAGAACAAAATGAACACACAACAGGGTCATTGAAAGAAGAAAAAAAAAATAGAACCATCAGGGTACCTGAGTGGCTCAGTCATTGAGTGTCTGCCTTCGGCCCAGGTTATGATCCCAGGGTCCTGGGATCGAACCCCACATTGAGCTCCCTGCTCGGTGGGAAGCCTGCTTCTCCCTCTTCCACTCCCCCTGCTTATGTTCCCTCTCTTGCTGTGTCTCTCTGTCAAATGATTTTTTTAAAAAAATCTTTAAAAAAATAAAATAGAACCATCAAAGGATTAATATCTTAAGGCCCTCAAGAAATAAAGAAAAGGAAAGAAGAGAAAACTAATTATTGGAGCACCTACAATTCAGTGAAATGGTTACCATTCTCATTTTCAGCTGAAGAAACTAACGCTCAGAGAAATTGAGTAATACAGTTACTAGACTCTGAACTTCTTAAGTGCAAGGGATTATATCCTATTTATCTATTTATCCATCATCCAGCCCCATGTCTCCCACATAGTAGTTGCTCACTAAATGTTTCATGATTGGTAGAAAAAATCAGTAGATCTTAGATCTGGACACAGATCTATCAGACTCAAAATTCCTGCCTCTTCCATTGCTATAGAAATGAGAAAACAGGGGCGCCTGGGTGGCTCAGTGGGTTAAAGCCTCTGATCCCAGGGTCCTGGGATCGAGCCCCGCATCGGGCTCTTTGCTCTGCATGGGACCTGCTTCCTCCTCTCTCTCTGTCTGCCTCTCTGCCTACTTGTGATCTCTGTCTGTCAAATAAATAAATAAATAAAATCTTAAAAAAAAAAAAAGAAATGGGAAAACACTGTTGAAATCCAGGTAGACAAATAAAACACTATTTCCAGATTTTCTCAATTGACTTTTATAAGCATTCATTGAGCACCACTGTACACTTAGCCACACAAAATAGGAGGTACAAAAAACGTGAAAAGTATGGTGTTTGTTGGAAGACTTTCCATTGTAGCTGACAGAAAAAATCCAGATGGTTCACAAACAAGTAAGAGAAGCATTTGAAGGAAATGTATGAGCACAAATAAAGCAGCTAAACTATATAAAAGAATGTTGGATTGAGTAAAAAGGAGGAAAAAACTTTTGTGGAATTAGGTACGGGACAAGTATTCAAGAAGGAGGTGGAATCTTGAATCTGGACCTCCTGGGAAGTGTAGGGAGGAAAGAGGGTACTGGAGCTAAAAAACGGTTTGAGTGATGATGGTATATGAAGGGTATGGGGAAGGCCCTGATCTAACGAGGTCAGATTCTTTTTTTAAGACTAATACTCCGAAATCAGAAAGCTCTCACTTTCTTGTTGCCTTGAATCAAAGCTTGGGATGCTTGGGTTCAATCTGGTCAGCTCTTGCCTATTCTCAAGGGATCATGCAGGTGAACGTTAAGAAGATGACTATGGCAGCACCATACCAACAGGAAATTTGGAATAGAGCTTTTTTCTTTAAAGATTTTTTTTTTTTTTTGACAGACAGAGATCACAAGTAGGCAGAGAAGCAGGCAGAGAGAGAGGGGGAAGCAGGCTACCCACTGAGCAGAGAGCCCAATGCGGGGCTCTATCCCAGGACCCTGGGATCATGACCTGAGCCAAAGCAGAGGCTTTAACCCAAGGAGCCACTCAGGCGCCCCTCTTTAAACATTTCTTTCTTAAGATTTTATTTATTTATTTGACAGAGAGAGAGATCGCAAGTAGGCAGAAAGGCAGGCAGAGAGAGAGGGGGAAGCAGGCTCCCTGCTGAGCAGAGAGCCCGATGCAGGGCTCAACCCCAGGACCCTGAGATCATGACCTGAGTGGAAGGCAGAGGCTTTAACCCACTGAGCCACCCAGGTGCCCTCTTTAAAGATTTTTAAAGTAATCTCTACACCCCATGTGGGGCCCGAACTTACAATCCCAAGACCAAGTCACATGCTACCCTGACTGAGCCAGCCAGGTGTCCCCAGAATAGTTTTTTAAATAACTAAAAGACAAAGGAAAACAGTTTTAGTGGATGTAAGGGGAAAATCCATCAATAACAAATTCCTTCAGAGAATTCTGGTTATTACCACTCACACAGATTAGTCTTACAGATATTTTTTATTGATTCTTAAGTCTTATAACATGAAGACAGTATCATACCTCATTATGCTCATTATGAAATGTGAAGGAAAACATATTTCCCAAGCAATTAGTAAATTTATTCTACATTTGGGGGTTCTTGGGAATACCATTTAGCTAGTTCACATTCCCATAATTATAACACGTTAGTAGTGGAAAGCATAGAAAACTTAGAAAGTATAGTCCAATCCTCTTACTTAAGAGAAGATGACCTTGACCCAGAAAGGTCATGTGTTCCTCCAAGATCAAACAGCTAATTAGTAGCCATTAAGTTTTATTCCCTGGGGCCAGGGTAACAATTGCTTCATGTACTTCTATAAACTGAGTTGAGTTTAGTAAATAACATTTGCCCTTAAACAGATATAGGAGCCACTACACAATAATTCTGTTGTCAGAGACTTTCTTCCTCCCCTTAAGTTTGATCTCAGTTTTCTCTTTTTATTTAGCAGTTAAGGGTTAAATCTCATTCATGTCTGTGCACTCGGCACTTAGCGTTGTGGCTGGCACATACCAGGCACTCAGTATATTTTTGTTGAGATGAGCCGAATTTAAATCACTGATTTTCCTCTCCTTGCTCTTGGAGATTTCTGTGATGTATTTTGTTTTTTAAAATAAAAGACTCAGGGGCGCCTGAGTGGCTCAGTGGGTTAAGCCGCTGCGTTCGGCTCAGGTCATGATCTCAGGGTCCTGGGATTGAGTCCCGCATCAGGCTCTCTGCTCAGCAGGGAGCCTGCTTCCTCCTCTCTCTCTCTCTGCCTACTTGTGATCTCTCTCTGTCAAATAAATAAATAAAATCTTTAAAAAAAAAAAAAAGACTCATTGGATCATTAAACTGGAAGCCACCACAGAGATTAACCCTTGTTCTACAAATAAAGACACTAAAGCCCACAGGAGGTAAATGATGAATTCCAAAGGTAGCACTCAAGGTGAGTCCCAAACCTTCTTCTCCAGATTACATAAGTTGCTGTACAGTGAAAAATATTAGAGCTTTCAACATTTCCATATGGGACAGATTCCAGATTATCAACTCTTTAAGAGGGACAAAAGTATTCACAGTATTTTTGTGCTTCCATACAAGACTCAGGGCTAGCTAAATGATAAAATTCTTTGATGGTCAAATGATTGACAATTTCTGGGAAGAATTTCCCACTGAGCAAGAGCTTGGGCTCATTTTGGAAAAATCTCATTAGCAGTAAACACTGACCCTGAGAGAGGCAATGGAATCAAAGTTGGAAAAAAGGCAAGACAATTGGGCCACAGATCCATGCTTGGCCACATATCCCATAGATGGGATCCATGCTTGTACAAGTCAAACTGCTCTACTCTGTGCTTCAGCCCACAGAAACACTCCTGCCCCTAACCCCCTGCCCACTCCCTATTGACTCATGACCTAGAAGAACCAAATGTGAGCATGGGACTGGCTTAGGCCAACTTGTCACTGGGACTGGGAAATAGCACTCCCCTGTGTCAGGCTGAATGTGGAACATCCTCTAACACAAAAGGCTGGCTGTTAATCCTTCATGAGTGGGAGGTCAAACAGGGGCTGCCCTGCAAGACTCTGCTGATTTCATTCAAGTTCTTGATGGCTATGATCTTAAACTCTCTTCACATTGACTTGTCTATTGGAGAAGCCATGGGCTCAGGTAGTTCTAGAAGCCACCTGGTCAATGACAGAGCACTCACAGAAAGTTTGGCTCTTAACCCTTAAATGGGAAGTTGTATTAATTTGCTCAGCTGCCACAACAAGATATCACAGACTGGGAGGCTCAAGCAACAGAAATTCATTTTCTCACAGTTCTTGAGGCTAGAAGTACAAGACCAAGGGGTCAGCAGGTTTGTTTTCTCCTGAGGCCTCTCTCCTTGGCTTGCAGATGCTCCCCTTTTTTTTGTGTCCCTGAATGGCCTTTTCTGTGTGTGTGTGTGTGTGTGTGTGAGAGAGAGAGAGAGAGAGAGAGAGAGAGAGAGAGAGACTCTGGTGTCTCTCCATCTTCTTATAAGAAAACCAGTCCTATTGGATTAGAGTGCTACCCTGATGACCTAATTTAACCTTAATTATGTCTTTAAAGGTCCTATCTCCAGTATAGTCACACCAGGGGTGAGCTTCAATATATGAACTTTAGGGCACATAATCTACTCCATAAGAGAGGAAAACCAGCCTCTCTTCTTGCCAGTCATCACTGTGCCTCCTCTGAATACTACTTATTCTTCTTGGTATTTTCTTTAAGAAACACTGGTGATTGATTTAGAAACCAATGAAGAAAATCACCCGTTAATTAAGACCTGAAGGAAAGTCCTGAAAATTATGATTAAAGGTAGAAAAAATGCAAAGAAAATCCCATTGCCAACAGGAGTGAAAGAGTATTTGTGGGACACTGTGCAAAGCAGGCAGCAAAAACAAAAACAAACACACTGAGGAAAAGAAGCAAGGCTCAACTCTCTCAGCAGAAGAGAGAGAGCAACTTCCCTGGCAGACTGTTGAGAGCTCGCCTTGTCTGCCTGATTTACACAGGTAGAGGGAGAATGGTTTGGAGGCTGTAGGCCTGCTCAGCCAAACGCCCATGTGTGCATGAAATTAGAATGTCAACATTTGATTCATGCTGCCAAGCTGTGACTGTGAAACAAATTATGTCAGTGGGTGGCAACTGCAATATTAGTCTAAGCAGATAACATTTAACTATAAAGAGGGGCCCTGTCTTCCAGCTTTCTCTCTATTATTATTTTAATATCAACATTGTGAGACCTAGAGTTTTGAGAAAAAGGAAGATGTTTTATGTGGAGGCATGGGTTCTTTAAGAAGGGACGTGGCCATTCAAGTGAGGTTTGCTCCTAACCCTAAATTTTGAAATTTAGGCGTCAGGTGACACAATGATGAATTTTACAAACCACCACCACCCACTCAACTGAGTTCAAAGGGGCTGTGCTGTTTGTGGGATAATCTAAACCACAATTAAATAATCTGCCTCTTATAAAGGAAGCCTTTGATTCCTGGGCAGAAGCACAGAACTTAATCCTTAAATGCATTTCAATGTAAGGGAAGTGGCAAGCACCTTGAAAGGGACTGAGAGCAAATTCTTCCAACATACTTCCCAGGCTCCATACAAAGTAATTCTGCCAAGGTGAGGTCTACGTGGATGTTGGGAGTTTCACATAAAAAGTAGACATTGTGTTGGTGTATTTTTTCTTTAAGACTTTCTCAGTGAAGCTACAGCTGTCTACATCTTAAACTTGGCCCATGAGATAACAATTTTCCCATGAAATGAGGCACACATCTATCTCCATTTGAGGCCTACTTCTTTAACTACAAATATGGCAAAACATCAATTTGAAGTTTTACTCCATTACAAACACCCATGCAGTTAAAGTTAATGCTGTGAAAAATCCAACTTGTAGCAGTGAAATGTTTATAGAAGCAGCATTCACTTAGTAGTTGGACCAGGCCAGGATGGCTAGCCACAGGATTAGTACTCAGAATACAGAAATATTTTGTGGGGGTAAGGGGTATGGGAGGCTATGAGTGTCACTCAGAAACGTGTACATTAGTTTAAAATATTTTTACTTCCAATCATGAGAATATTCTCACATCTCCTCACAGTTAGACATGCATACCTGTGACGGTTCCCATCTTTTCCGGCTGCAGTTCTCATCTCCCACTCACATATATCTATATCCAAAACTCTAGGGCTGCATTTTTCTTTCTACCAAGGTATAAAGGCCTGAGGTCTTTATCAAAATGGCAATATTAATAGAATTGATTCTTTTAAGTAGATTTCCTATTTGATGAAGAGGGCTGTGGGGAGAACAAACTTTAAAATTACCAAAGAGGGGCACCTGGGTGGCTCAGTGGGTTAAAGCCTCTGCCTTCGGCTCAGGTCATGATCCCAGGCTCCTGGGATCAAGCCCTGCGTTGGGCTCTCTGCTCGGCGGGGAGCCTGCTTCCTCCTCTCTCTCTGCCTGCCTCTCTGCCTACTTGTGATCTCTGTCTGTCAAATAAATAAATAAAATCTTTTAAAAAAACAAAAAATAAAATAAAATTACCAAAGAACTTTTGGGCACTATCATTTATATTACAGCTCTTTTATACCAGACAGAAACTGACATTAAGGCAATATAATTAGTAGGCTGATTTTGAAAATGCTTGCCTTCTTGGCATACTTCTCATGGCTCCTATCTTAGCTGGGTATGGTATGTAAACTCACAAAGGAGCAAAACAGATTTCTTAAAACAAGAAGTTGTAGCCCAGGTAACCACAAAATTTCTACTTTGTTTCTACACATGGTTTGAGAGACGGGAACACCAAACCCACCAATCTGGTCTTTGCCTACATGTAAAATTTCTTGGCTGAAATGCTCTCATTGTCTGAGACGTCTGTGCAAAAGCTGCTTGAGTGGGAGGTCTGAAAGTGATCCTTGTAAGGGAGAGAAGTCTGAGGTAAAATGCCTATTTGACCCACCAGTCCGGTCCATTGCTTCAGCCATGGCTATTGATGCAGAAATGTGTTCTACCCTTTCCTCTCAAGGAAGAATTTCCACTTTGAAATTTCATTCATTGTGGAAACACCCCTTGGGTAGGCCATATTTCCTCTTCATTCAGATGATGTCAGTGCCCGCCATCCATTTTAAAGCCTTAACATCTTCAACAGTCATATATCATATCGTGCCATTTATTTCAAAACCATTTGCAGACCAAAAGGAATATTTTCTCTTCATGGAGGCAACTGCAGGCTTGTAACTTCTTCATCCTCTGAGAACCACAGAATAAAGTTGGCATTATCATCTGCAGTTAGCTGTCAAAGGCATTTAATGCTTTATCAGGAGAACTAAGAACAAAATTACTCACCTCACTCCACATCAGGAAAGTAGATTTGGGTTCTCCACCATGTAAGGAATTAACAGTATTCTTTCTCTCAGAAATGTAAAAATCAGGAGACCAGAAAATGGAATAAATAATAATTTGATGTAAACAGACTATCAAGATGAGTGGAATGACCGTCTGGTCACCCGGGGGGTTTATTCAGTTAACACTTCCACCCCTTAAAGACAATGGTGTGCAATCAATGCATATAGGGCCTTTCAGGCGCGTTGCTAAGTGATACGCAGTGTCAACAGAAAAATGCCGGATGTACAGGGGACAGCTTCAGGCCCAAGAGAGATCAACACCCTCTGATGATATTTTAAACTTAATTCAGTGCCCGATGAAGATTGTGACAGGTTCTGTGGCCAGAGCAGAAAAGATGTTTGCACTTCAAAATCTGACTTCATAAAGTCGCTCTGCTGTGTGCAAAGAGCGTTTAATTTGGTAAGAAGTGAATCATGGCCCAAAGAGTAGGTGGTTCAAATAGGAAAAGGCACCCAGCAGGGGCATCCTGAATATTCATTTCTTGCAAGGCACAGCAGTCATTTTACAATCTCGGCATCAGTACCAGAACTGCTCATTTGTCTCAGATTGTCTATGCATTCGCTCATTTTTTCATCTCTGAAATCTGTCTTAGGAACAGCCCTGAAGCCGCACGCAGCAGCTTCTTCAGAAAGTCTAAAGAAAGGGAAGAAGCTTGAATAGGATCGCATCGCCTCACACAACCATGAAAACCTACTTTGTGGGGCATTCTTGAAACCAGCCCAGAAGTTCTTCAGAGTTTTTGTGTTTATTTACCCATTTCTTTCTCTCCCTCCTTCCCCTTGATGGATTTTTATATTCAAATGCAAAAGATTTCCATGTGCACTAGAGATCCATTTATGTATTGGTTTAGAAGATCATGCCATGATGCTGAGAAATGCAACTTTTTCATGAACAGATGTTTACAAATTCAGTCTTTGTACCAGGAAAAGCACACTCATCACAAAAGGCCTATTTTCCATATTTGGAGGCAAAACCCTTTTGAAAAAACCTCATGTCCCTAAAGTCTAGGAAATCAGATATATAGTTCCACAAAGCCACCAAACCTGTAAAATGTTTTCCTAACTAGACCCTGGTGGATCCTGCATGCATGCTCTGGGTTGCTGCTGACAACAAACCCTTGCTTGCACAGGCCCTGAGAGTTGTGTAGATGAGAGGGTGGTGAAGGACACAATCAATGTATTCAGTTCAGGACTCTCTATTCACCTAGTGGAACACAAGCTTTTTAAGAGCCCAAGTCACATAATTTTCAGTGGGCAGGTTTGTCCTCTTTTGTCCTCAAGAGTTTGGTCTGTTTATTAAACCAATAAGAGCCCCAGAGCATTTTGTCTAGTGGGCTAAAAACTCCAAAAGCAGAGTATATTAACATAGATTGAGAGGAGGGTGGGGGAGGGGCTGGTGTATTGACCTTTTTCTTCCTGTATTATCCACAAAGCTAATTTTATAGATTTGTTCCTGTCATGTTTAAGCTATAGGTAGTAAGGGGGAGATGGAAGGCAGATAAAACCACACAACAGCATTCCCAGGCCTTGTTTCTTGGCCTCACTGAGAGTGGCTCTTGCTCACAGAGGCATTAAGGCATTGTGAGGTAATGAAGAAACAACATAGAAAAAAAGCAAACAAGTTACAACAATAATTGCATTGAGACCACCTGCCACTGTCCTCCTACTATAGGTGACTCCCGATACCAGGATTCTGCAACAAAACCCAGGCAAATTTTTCCATAGTTTTAAAATATGGAAAGATAGTATTTTCGGCCTGGGGTCAACAATGTGAATGGGCATCTTACAAAAGCGTTATGTACAGACCATAGATATTTTTAGATTAATGATCAGGCCTAACTCATGACTGAGTCTCTTTCTCATCATTGGAGCAAAAACAAGTGAATTCTGAGTGCTAGACAAAAGGAATTTAACTTATAAGAACTAGTTGTGGGGCCAAAAATATTTATTGAAAGGCATGACATGTTTAGGTGTTAACTGAAGTTGTGAGCAGAAAACTATTACAGTTTCTCTACAAATATGAGGAAGTATGAATGGATCATAAAATGTTCCTTAAATTTCTAATAAAATTAAATTTTACTTTAATTTATATTCTCTTTAAGTTAATTACAATAGCAATTTGCTTTTCATATCTCTTCTGAATTTGCCCAAACCATCACACAGGAATCAATGACAATGCTTTAGTTGTGTCTAGCCCCAGTACAACTGCTGAGCACTGTAGACTATTTTAGCAGGAATCTTATAGTTTGGATAATGCTCTAACTTGGGGACATAGCCCAGACTTCCACATTTTTTTGTAGGTTAAAGTATTTTCTGTGCGATCATTTCTGACACAAATCCTAGTTACTATAGTTTGTTTATCCTGTATAAACATGCTGCTGCTCTCCCACCTTGGAAGGAAGAAGTGTTTTCTACTTTTCCCCAGTAGTGAAGTGAGTGTTTGTGCTAAGCCGTTCACACACTTTCTCCTTGTCCCTCTTGTGGCCAATAAGTTACACTGATAAACAGTCTGTGAAAGCAAAGAAATCCGCAGCTGAGGTGACAGAACAAACATAACTAGGCCATACTGACAGGAGTCTAGGAGTTCAGAAGCTGGCATGGGTGTTGGCTGGCAGAAACATTTGCTTAAGTCCAACAATTGCAGCAGGTAAAACACTAGAGCGTGCCATGAAACAACATATCCCAAAAGAAAACTGCCATGAAACAAGCCAAAAATAGGACTGTTGAAGGTTTTCTATATAAATGTAGAGCCATGAGGACATACTAACTTATTAAACTGAAACTAAGCTAGTTGTCTATTTCTAAAATTTCCCACTAATATACCGTGTGTGTGTGTACATATATATATATATATGTAACTTTTATTTGCATTTATTTTATGCAGAATTTATCCTCAGGCCATAAGTTTTTGTTTCTTCAGTTTCTTCTGGGTATCTTTATCTTCTATGCAACCTTCTCTTCTGGTTTAGGGACAACCTGCTCTTTTCATCTCAGTGTGGCAGGGAAAGCTCATGTTCGGGTTAGGCCGACCATGGGCCCTCTGCCACAACTTGGGAGCTTTGTTCACATGCATATACTCCATGACCAGAGAATCAACATCTAAACCTTTAAGTTCAGCATTCCACTCTGCAGCAAAAATTCATGTGCAGTAAAAATGCAGCACTCTTTTTGGGCCACTGACCCTGTGTCCAGCCCCACTGTCTGGCCTGGGCACACTTACGAACTCTACCAGTGTAGTGATAAAACACACACTGCTTCTACAAAGTGACATCTTTCAGATATTTGGTGGCTTTTTGGTATGCATACCCTTGATGACCTGGGCAGTTTCACATGTGTTTTTAAAGTGAATACAAAGATTTGAACCTCCTGATTTGTATGATTTTGTAGGGTTTCCTGGGTTGAGTGAATAGGGATCAATTTTCTGAGATTACCTCAGGCTGCTTAAGGGAAGAGCTATACTTAACACACATTTGCTTTTTAATCTGCTTTCCCTTAGACAAGCTCATTGTAGATCTACAGTTCTCAACCCTGGCTGTACCTTAGAAACTTTAAAAAATCTGCACGTGCCCAGGCCCCACCCTCGGAATTTAATTGATCAGGGGTAGAGCCCATGCCATGATAGTGTTGATGGTCCCCAGGTAAGTCCAGTGGTTAACATTCCCCTTGATGAGCTAGGGTTGAGGGATACAAGCATAGATAATTGACGATAGGTGCAGATGGAATAGCACAGTTTATGGGAGGAAAGTCTAAAATTGAGGACAACCATCCATTAGTTTTCCTATGAATGGAGAAACAAAGTATACTATTCAATCTAAGCAGAAGATATCTTGGTTTAGCTCTAGGATTCCTAATTGAACCCCACTGACTTACATGATTAGAAAGAGACCCACAGAAACTGGAAGGCAGGTATAGACATATTTAGAAGAAGTACTGCCTCACTAGAGATGCAAAACACTGCAAAAATGTAGATGAGGGGAGTTAGGACATCAGGAGAGGCTTCCTGGAAGAGATAGCTCTTGAAATGGGCCTGGAGTGAAAAGATTCCTAGGAAGTAACTGTGAGGGGTAGGGAGCTGATAAAGGATAAGCAGGGAATCCCTCTTCCAAAGCTCAGGGCTCTTTTCATGAAAAGGAGAATGTATTTCATCATTTTTTTTTCTTTTTATTATTCTTCTCTGCTTCTAGACTAGGAAAAGTAATACAAGCTAACATTTACTATTTATAGTGTGCCAGACATTATTCTAAGAGATTTTCACTTAAATTCTTTGCACTTAATTGTCAGAATATCTATGTGAAGTAGGTATTGCAATCACCCCCATTTTACGAGAGGTGAAACAATGCACTCAAAATCACACAGCAGTTGAATGGTCATTGTCTTAGCCTCTCAGCTCTTCTGCTTCTTTCAGATATTGTCATAGACTGAAGCTACCTCTTCTACCAGCAGCTCAGAACTCACTGGTGACAGATGCTGTTGTCTGGGAGCTGGCCTACCTACCTTCTAAAACCGGGATGCTCTGAAGTTGGACAAACACTGCAGACCCACCCAGCTACAGTTCAGATGACATGCTGGGAGGTCCATGCTTTATCAGAGCTCCACTGAGCACAGATAAGTAGCAAAGCCCACAGCCTCTGCCCCGACAGCTGCAGCCAGAGCAAAAGTAGCCTGACCTGCTATCTTCTCTGACCACCCCATCTCACCTTGCACAAGATCATACAGAAGCTCCTTTCACATTTTTTTTTTAATTATAGAGGTATAGATGATACCACTTTCCTTCTCTTTTGAAACTCTCTCAAGCAAGTAGTTAAAAAGGTTTGAAAACTGAGTGGTCTTGCCTAAGAAACCCAGACAAAGAGCATTTAGCAAATGTTTTAAGAATGCCCCAGAGAATGGGTATGGTATAAGCCAGTGAAATCAATTTTTGCCTCTTTTCACTAAAACCAGTTAATTGAATACTTATTGAATACCAACCATACACAGGGTTTCTAAGTAAGAAGAGAGCACAACTACAAAAGCTACCAAACAAAAGGCGAAGTGAGAAAGTATCACAAGGAAAGTCCCAAAATGCTGTGGCCATTTGGAGGAAGATGAGAGGGAAACAGGGATCCTATATGGCTTCCTGGAGGAGGTGGTGCCTATTATAGTCCCAGAATCTGAAGGATGGCAATAAAAGCTGTGGGAGGAGTGAAGGGCAGTGAATTCTGCTGAGAGGAGAGATCTGAAATTGCTCCTGGTTGCATGTCTTAGAGGGCCTTCAGGCTGCAAGTGAAGCCCAAGAAGAACAAAGAAAATGTTTGCTGCCAACTTCTAAACCTGCACAAGCAGCAGAGTCGGGGGCAGGGAAGCTCTAAGGTCGTTCATACAAAGTAGCCAATTTACAGTTATGGTTACACTGAAGTCAATTAAAGTGTTTTATTAGCAGGAATTTGAATCTTTTACCTTCATTAACATTTAACAGTAAATGGGAGAAAAAAGGTAAATAAAATATTATCTGGCTTTTTAAAGGTCATTTCAGACTGAGCATTATAAAATGTGAGCTGGGGAAGGGTGGGGATGGCCCTTTGTGTGGATTTAGTACATGGGGCCCCCTATACCTATAGATCTCTGGAGAGATCTCATAGCACCAGCAGCAAGAGAACATCTCTTGGCAGGTGAGGTTCTCCAAGGTGCATTCATTAGAGGCAGCGTATTTGGGGCAGGAGGAGGGAAGAGGGAGACCTGACATGTGAGAATGAATATTTTGCTTCAAATCTCAGGTTGTAAATGATCTGGGATATGCAACTCTTAATAATTACTCCCATGATCAACATCTGCTTTTTAACAACCCTAGGCTAGCAACCCAAATTGATTAAATGACATACCTAATCATTCCCCCAAAGGAAAGAAGCGCAAAGCAAGCCCTGTTCCCAGGTCTCAAAGAATCTTCAGGAGGGCCTTGGGGGGAGCCCTATCACAGGAGGAAGGCTATGCTATGTTCATGCCCCAGGTACTCTGTTGATCTTTTATAGTAAGGCCTGTTGTTATTGGAAGCCAGAAGCAGAAACATACTTTGGCAAGAATATAAATGTTCAACCTGAATAGAAACTCCTTTTATATTATAATTTTTCAAAATGTAGAGCCATGAGCAATTAAAGAGCCATCCAAAGCTGTCCAGTGAAACCCAACTTGTCATCCTTGGAGATGATAAGACCTAATGCGTCTTATCATCAAGCATCATCTGACCCTGGGAAGACCCCAGGAAGTCAAGAATTTCCCACTGCTAGAGAAAGAACTTCCTTGAAATTCTTTATCAGAATGGATAGACTAGAAGGAGAAGACCAACTCCTTCCATGATGAGGTTTCTGAAGATCTCAAGATTTTAATGATGGCTGTCCTCCTTAACCTAGGTGAAGGAATGGGTGGAGAGAGATACAAAACCCTTGTAGATGAGAAGTTTCCCTTTTGAAGCAGTAATAAAAAGCACGGTCTTACTCAAATGAGTAAGCTACTGGGTTAAATCTCCTTTCGCTGCCTTCATCATTAGGGCATTTGAATTTACTGCATCTGAAAATAGGGGAGAAATGAAATCACAGCAAAATAAATATTTCCTAATTTTAAATAAATATTTCTAATCATAGTGATTGTGTTCAGAGCACAGTGCAAATATATAAATACAAAGAATAAAATTGGAAGGAAAAAAGGTTATTTACATACATAAATATAAATCAAAAATCCGATTTTAATGTGCTAAAAGCATCTGGTCTAGTTCTCTAAATGTCAAAGGCTACTGATCGCTGTCCCTCCAGCACTACCCCAATTAACAGCTGAGGAGACGGCCTTTCATTTCTCCAAATCTGAAGGTAAATATCATGGACTTCAGTGCAAAAAATAATGAGGACCTTTTCCTGTTCCATTTAACAACTTTATTTTGCATTTGATCTAGCAAAGCAATATAAAAAGGCTTCTGGAAGGAAGTGGCAAACCATAGCCTCCCCCATAAGCTCTTCCCACTTTATTCTATTTCCTTTTCTTGTTGTACAGGATACAATGGTGACTTCTCACCTACCCAAGAAGTCTGGGGATATCACTGAGCCTGAAAGATCTTCAGCACTAAGGTGCTGTACACCAAGGTGTACAAAGCCACATAAGAGGCA
>RCUC01055090.1:0-10490 GCA_003697995.1 Taxidea taxus jeffersonii | reverse complement strand
CACTGGGGAGATGAGATTAGGATGAAATTTTCTCAAAAAAGAGAACAGCCCATGTCACAGAAGAAGGGGGGTTTTACATAGAAGAAGCAAATTCAAGGTGTCATGAAGCTTCAAACAGGAGATCTGAATAAAGGCTCTCGACTTGGGATTTAAGAATTTTGAGATGACTCTTGAGAGATCAACGAATGATGAGCACAATGCCCTCTTTCACGGAAAACCCCATTACACATTCCTCCTTTATTACACTTTAGGGATAGCTTAATTTCTTACCTCCTGGAATGCGAAAATGGGGCTGCTTTTGTTTTTTCCACACTCAGAAGTATTGCTATCAAATACAAAACTGTAGTTGCTTGTATCTTCCCATATTCTCCTATACACATACTGTGTTGTCAGTGGAGAGGTCAAAGTCATAGCAAATGCACTAAGGCAAATGGCAGGTTCTACAAAGAAAATCTTCATATTGCCTGGGTAGGTAGCTGAATTCTATGAAAAAGAACGGGGATGTTAGAGGAATTTTGTGGAGTAAACAGGCAAACTAGGGAGCAGAAAGCAGTAAGCACTTCCTAAGAGATTAATTTTTACTTTGGAATAGGGTAGCAGTAAACCTCAGACTGTCGTACTATTTTTAAGAGTTACGACCTTTTAGGACTCATGCCGCCTTAAAATAGTTTTAATAAGTTGTCACTCGTTTTCGTTTGGAATAATCTCACTACAGTCCCCACATTGCGTACTGCCAGCCGGTTTTCACAAGGGAAACAGCGAGGTTCCTTTGAGATCACGACAGTTGCGCAACTGTTATTGTTATTTTGCTGCTCGTTAACAGGACAGGAAGAGGGCCTTTAAAAAGCAGCTCTCAATCGTAAAGGGATTTTTTTTCTCTCCTTTAAACTCACCCCACGGTTACAGTCTTCCTGCCAGGCTAGGCGCGGGTCCGATCATTTTGGGGGGCTCTCTGGGGACTGTCTTCTCTTTGGGGGGTGTCCTGTGTTCCCTGGGCACCCCCCAGCAGCAAATGCTCCCGAGGCCGAGGCGGCCCGGGACGCCCCGGGGACACTGACCGCCGTCTGGGTGGGGGGCCGGCTCGGCACCGCCGCGCAGAGACAGGGAGGGGAATTTCCGTTGAATTCTACCAAATGCACCTGTCGGGGAAACTCAAGCTCTCATTCTAAAGCAAACCACTGAAAGCGCACTCCTGTGTCCAGAGTGACCTCGGCGACAGTTCTCTGCGCAGCTGTCGCTCGGCTCCTCGGTGGCCCTGCGGACTCGGTCCCAGGGAGCTGCGGGAGGCACCGGCGGCTTCTCTCTGCGCGGTCCGCAGTGTGTCCGGGAGTCGGTGGGTGGGTCTGTGGGTCCGCCGTCCGTCCAGTGCTCCGCAGAGACTTGCCCCCGCCCGCCGAGAAGGCGGGGCGGCTGGGGTGCGGGTGTCGCCGCCGGCGTTGCTGTCACGGTCCCGCCAGGCTCTCCTGCTATTGGGCCCCGTGGCTGGCGCCCTGGCGGGGATTGGTCCGCTCGACGTCACTCTCGCGAGCCCGCCCCCAGAGGCTCAGGCTGACCCCGAGTCTCCCCGCAGCCGACTCCCGGCTGCTGGCAGCTGGGTCGCGCTGGGGGCTCGCTCCAGGGCTCTGCAGTGGGAAAACGTCTCTGGGCCGGCATATCGTTTTTCACACAGGAGATCAGTTACAAAAATAACATGTTTGAGGTGCAGCTCCCCGTAGCATCCGGGTCGCAGGGCTAGTACCTTAAGAAACCCAGAAGATGGGGAGCTCCCATGGAGGGTGGGGGAAAGAGAGTGCTCCTCGCAAAGGGTCTGAAATATGGTCTCTGGCTCTTCCTGGTGGGGTGACCTGGGGCAAATTATTTCCTGTCCTACCTCCATTTCTTTATCAGTGGGCGTCACAATCCCACACCTGATGAGGGTTTCTCATGAAACCCTCAACATGTGTGTGTACAGCATAGCCCTGGAGCAAAGGAGGGCCTGGGCATGTCTTCCAACAAGCCCACCAGAACACACCTGAAGCTCGATTAGTTCTGGTGAGGAGGAGGCAGGCATAATGGGGAACAATGGGGTATCTCAGTAACTGTGTTAGAACTGGTTACGGAATTTAGCCTTATGCGACTGTGGAAGGCGTTCAAGAAGGCAAAGCCTGGCACTGTATTGGATGCTGTCAAGAAGTGGGGATGATTCTATGGTTGGGTATCTTTAATCCTCAGTAAGAATTAGTGAACGCTAGATGGAGGTTAAAGCTGTAACTGTTGAAGAAGCAGCTTGTAATAGACAGTTTTTATCATTTTTGTGGTTTAAACAATGTTCCTGATCTGTCTGTGTTCAGACAAGATTGTGGAGTGGTCTTTTTTTTGTCTTGACCATGGTGATTGAATGTCTTTGATGTTATTCTGTGAAATCTTTTTTGAGTCCACAGAGCTTTGTGGTCCAGAGGAGCTCATAGCAACATCATGGTCAGTACTCAGAGGTCAGAGCTGCTTTCTTTTCCTTGGTGCTCAGTAAATGATAGTTAAGTCACTAGAATGTTGAGTCAGAAGTCTTAGATTTGAATCCTAATTGCTGATTCCTGATTCCTGAGTGCTACCTGCCACTTCTCAGCTTCTACAAGTGAGCATTTATGAAGCTCTTGTCATGAGTATGAAACAGGGGGGCATGGGTGTTGGTTGGAGAGAAGGTACACAAAAATGAAGAGGACACAGTTTCCTAGGAAGACAAGTCGTATTTTAAAATTGCAATCAAACGTGAGGAGAAGTGGTATGAATTCACTAAGTGCTGAATTAGGTGCACATTAGAAGTGGGTTGGGCAGGGAGAGCGGCTGACTGACCAAGGAGTGTTGGTCCAGAAGGGAGAGTTAGAGATCTGACGACTTGCCAAGATCACAAGAGAGAAGAAATGAAATAACCTATGCAAAAATGCTTTTGGGAATTGTAAAGCGCAGCATAATCTCATTCTCCCACTAAAACAATATCTGTTTTTCACGCTAGCCATATCCACTTCCTGATGGTTTTAGCCTACTTAGACCTTCTTGTTGGAATAGGAGGAAAATGACCACTTCAGGTGACTGGCCTATAAAAATCAAGCAGGTCAAGGTCATGCCCCAAGTCTCAATATCTTAAAACAGCAAAGGTATATCTCTTGATCTTCTTGTCCATCTTCAGTCACTGGAAAACTTTACTCCTTATCACTTTTACTCATGGACACAGATTGATGAAGCCATCGTCTTAATATCATCACTGGCATCAAGGCAGAAAAAACAGAATATGGTGAATCTGATACCAGCTTTTACAGATTTCCCCCTGGAAATGAAACATACCACTTCTCCTCACATTTGATTGGCCCAAACAAGCCACAGGGCCATGTGAAAAAGGGAAATCCTATTGTGGACTCAGAAAGAGGTAGTAATGTCAGCAATTAGCTCTAATGCTGTCCTTGTCCCCAAGGCCATGATTTCTCATGAAAATCAAGAGAAAGGAAAAGGCATTTAAGAGATGCTCTGTCTTGGGCCATCTGGGTGGCTCAGTCGTTAACCGTCTGCCTTCAGCTCAGGTCATGATCTCAGGGTCCTGGGATTGAGCCCCCGTTGGGCTGCCTACTCAGTGAGGCACTCCCCCTGCTAGTGTTCCTTCTCTCTCTCTGTCAAATAAGTAAATAAAATCTTAAAAAGAAAAAAAAAAGAGATGCTCTGTCTTATGGGCAAGAACAATTAGCAGTCAGTGTATTTCCATACTTTGCTGTCCCTGCTCTTACACATGGAGAAAGTCAGGCCTTCTTAATTTACTCTCCACTGCATATCTCAATGTGATAATTTTTGTTATGCAAGCCTTTTTCCTCCCCCCCAAATAATATAAAGGGCTTGAGTGTGTATTAAGCTAAAAAACCTTAACCAACTATCAGTTGGAATCTGTCACTCTACTAGGTGCTGAGGATGAAACAAAAAAAAAATTAACATACCCTAGTTAATTACCAAAGAAATGCTCATTTATTTTTTAGGAAAGATGAAAATATATGAAAGGAGTAAAAATAATTCAAAACGAAGTCTATGGATATCATCACAGACCAGTAATTGTCATTCATCTACTGCTATTGTTGCCCCTCGTGGGTTCCCACTCAAGCCTTCTTCCCTTAAAGACAGAAATCAAAAATAAAGTCTAGGCATAAAAGGAGGAGTGTCCATCGATTGGGCATA
Organism: Taxidea taxus jeffersonii; assembly: GCA_003697995.1. Lineage (NCBI taxonomy): Eukaryota > Metazoa > Chordata > Mammalia > Carnivora > Mustelidae > Taxidea > Taxidea taxus. The sequence continues at coordinate 6,299 of RCUC01055090.1, read as the reverse complement.
ATCTCCCTGGCCATGTTTCTGAAACATGAGTCACTTGGTCTCCAGGAGGATTTTGAATTTTTGTGTTCTCAGTTCAGGGAGTCAATTCAGTCAATATTCTGAAATTGACACTTGACATCACATGTATTTGTATTTCTGCTTATGATCACATTGGGTCCAACAAGAAGTACTTCAATAATGTCACACTCGAGAAAAGAAGTGAACTAAATATGTAAATGATATGCCCAAGCTAAGTGGAGACCAGACCATGTCTTGTCATGTTGTTCAAAATGTTTTCATAGTATTCTGGGAAAAAGTGTGGGAGAATTGTGTCATTACCTGATATATGAATAGATGTACCGAACTCAGAAGAACCCATGCTGTCCAGGGCAGTGCCATAGAAAAGTGGCAAGACCAAAACAGAATATTTCAAGTGGAAAGTGGCTTTTTCACTTCTGGTAAAATCAGCAGGGTAAGATGTGATGAAATGACCTTCATTATACCGATTACTACTTAGCAGGTGATTGTCAGTACTTTGCTGATAAAAGTCTAATTATACAACTCCAAGCACAAATTGTTGAAAGAGAATGTAATCCAATCATATAACCTTGATCAGTAATATGCCAAAACAGATCTGAATAAGTTTTATATATCCGAGAAACTCATAACCTGACTTCAGTCCTTGGCTTCTTGATCTCTGTTATCTTGGATGCTGTAGAACAAATTCCTTCTTGAAATCTTTTCTCCTGTTGGGGTCCATGACACATTTGTATCTTTCTATCACCCTAAGAGCTCCTTTTCAGCTTCCTTGGCAGGCTTGCTTCTCAAACTGTATTATACGTCCAGTTCCTCAGATCTTCTCCACATTCAATCACATCCTCACTTGTGACTCAACTACCAAGACAGCCATCATCCCCAAATCTCAAGCTCATCCACTGCTCTTGAACTTGACACCCAGAGTTTCCACCTGCTATTTTAAAGAGCCACTGCATGGATTTAAATATCCAAAACAGATATTCTCTTCTTGTAAATCTTAACAAAGGGACTAAGGATTTCCCTAATCAATCAGAAATCCTGGCTCTTTCCCTTTGGTGTTTCAAGTTATGGTAACCCTTTTGATGTGCTGGGATGGTTCAGAAATAAGTTAAGTGTCAGAAATGGACAATAATGGCCCTCAAGAAGAAATACACCATAATGGTGGTAGTGTTGGTAGAGGTGGAGGGAAAGGGCTGGGCTGGAAAGCCAGGCCAATGCCAGGGCCTGTCTGATCTTAGGGGAAGGTCAATTGGGAACGAAGTAATGGTGTTATATCCTGTTCTGACTCACCATCTTGGACCTTGGGGTTCCTTAAGAAAAATGGTTGATTATCTGTACATGGAAATATTTGTCACTTGAGTTGTAATTGGGTCTGTGCAGTGGCTGGAGGTCCTTAGATGTGACAGCTGGTTATACTGTTTTCTGTACCAGCCTCACAAAAGCAGAAGTGAGAAACTTAGGCAGTCAGATCAGACTTCTCAAATTTTTTTCCAGCATAACAGAAGTAAACAAGACTGACTCAATTGGACAAAGTATGCACACAAGTGTCTTACTTTCCAAGGAAGGGAGAGCTCAGAGAATAATGAATTTGTTTCTTATAAATCAAATTTGCTTTATTTATGTGGTAACTTAAGCATGGCTTTATTTTCAATCATAGCAGGTGAAATATGATATATGTGAAAGCTTCTAGAACACAGTCTGTCAGTTGGTGGGTATTCAGTGATGTTTGAATTTGAATCTAAATCTTGTTTAATAAGACCCACATCCTACCATGTTTGATAAATTATAGGGAAGAACCCAGTGACTGCTTCCAGTTGGCATTTCCTTCTGTGACCCCACAGAGCAACTGCCATCTTCCTCTCTTAAGAGGAGTCACTCCCATTTTTAATGAGGTTGGATATGGGGAGGATTTGGAGTCAGCAGAGTCAGTTAAATTCATGCACGTGTGACTCCATGTTTCTAGGACTATTTCTCCTCCTGTGTCCAGCTCCCTCCCCAGGCCCTCATAGTCTCTCATCTACATTGCTGCAATAGATTCTTACTCTCGCACTCCACCTCTACTCTTTATTCTACACACAGCAACAAAGCATGATCATCTTAAGAAAGATGAAGGATCACACCATCTTCTTTTTTTCTTTTTTAAAGATTTTATTTATTTATTTGACAGAGAGAAATTACAAGTAGGCAGAGAGGCAGGCAGAGAGCGAGAGAGGAGGAAGCAGACTCCCCGCCAAGCAGAGAGCCCGAAGTGGGACTCGATCCCAGGACCCTGAGATCATGACCTGAGCCGAAGACAGAGGCTTAACCTACTGAGCCACCCAGGCGCCCCACACCATCTTCTTGCCTGAAACCCTTCAGTGGCTTCCCCATTGAATTCTGAACAAAGCTCAACCTCCTTGCTGTACCCTGCAAGGCCCCAAATGATCTGGCCACTATCCATCTCTGTGCCCCTGAACTCCTTCCTACCATCAGGGTTATCACATGTCTCCTTTAGGTGTTAACTTGAATGTCACCCTAGGGAAGTCCTCTCTGAGCATCCTGCCAAACTAGTAAAGTGTGTTCTCTTCTGCTGTGCTCCAATTCAACAGATTCTTGTGTAAGACTTTACATTCTGTGTTACTTTATTTATTTGCATGTTTCCCTTTTTTGGTCATCTATTCCTTGCACTAGAATTGTAAGCACAGAACCATGACTGACTCATGCAAGACTGTCCACATCTACAGCAACGGTGGGAACTCAGTAAATCTTTGTCAAATGAATGAAACAAGATGGTTTTGTTCAGTTCTCCCAAGCTGTGGAACTGTACACAGAATCTGCCCTTGTGAACCACAGAGAATAATTATCTGATATATTTATTTTTCTAAGGGACTGAGTTTATGACTACATGCTTTCTTGCTGAATCACTTAGAAGAAATATGTACCAGAGTACTCAGCAAACTGTGGTTACAAACAATACTCAAACATATTATGTAATAATGACAGAAATGAAAGGTTTTATTCACAAAACCAGTCTAAAATGTGTAACTTCAAAACTAATTGTAATTCTATCTGAAATGTTATTCTTTACCAGAAAGAGGGGGAAAATGTTCATTCCCATCAGTAATCAAATATACTCATCTTAGGATAACAATTAAAGTGTCATCTTCCACATTCAAAATAGGCAAAGGGTTTATTTTTAAGAGAAAATTCATTTGACCAGTCTGAGGCAAAATGAACACACTGTTGTACACTGTTGGTGAAAAGTCAATGGCTAAAGTTTTTTTTCCAGAAAAACAATGTAACAAAATGCACTAAAATCATTAATGTTTTAGATCCACATTATCTTCCTAGCAAGTTCTATTCATAAAATAATAATAAATTGATAGAGAAATTTAGCTTCTTGGATTTTTACAAGGTTGTTATAATTTGCAAAGTCCCAAATATATAAATATATAACACTATGTAACTATAACTATGTTGTATGAATAAAATAATAGAGGAATAGTGCATATATATAATGGTGTATATAGAAAGGCTAGTACAGTGTGTGTGTGTATATGTGTGTGTGTGTATAAATTTATATAATTACATGGAAAAAATTTTATACTATAGCATTGCTATAGCATTGAGACGAAAAGGAAATTAAAAGGAGTATATTATAATTTCCCATAAAAAATGTAAGTATACATGTGAACGTAGAGAAAAAAAGCCCATAACATAACATACCAAGTGTTTGTAGCAAGTATCTCTGAATGACAGGATTACTAACAGTTGTTATTGTGTATTCAGTATCACAGATGGTGTAATTTTCTGTATTCTCCACATTTTCGACAACGAGCACGTACTCTTTTGTAATCAGAATTTATTTTTTTAAGAATTTACGGAAAAAGAAATGAGAGAGGGAAATTACTTTAAAAAAACAAAACATGCCAAAATCACCTACATTCGTTACAAAGCTTTATGAAAAAAAAAGCCCTTGGGACTCTCAAAAGTTGATTCCTTTCCAAGCAGTGCTACAGCTTCACAGTTGAATCAGCAACCACAGGGCAAACTGACATCCCGGGCCTGTCACAGGTGACCCAAGATAAGACAGGATGGAAGCCAACTCCTGACAGACAATCAAGAGTCCTTTCTCCAGAAAAGTTCCTTGAGAATGAGAACTAAATATTTTGAAATGAACGGAGATGCCAGGGTGAACTTTCAGGTCGCCTATAGGTCAACCTCTTGAAAGCCAGAAGCACAAACTAGTGGAGACTCAAAGAACGTGAAACCCTCTAGTCCACACTTTTAACTCTACCCGTAAGACAAGCCAAAGTGAGTGACTGTGTTATTCTTCCCACACTGTATTTGCTGTTGGGTAGTGCTGTGCTCACAGAGAGGTGGGAAGCATCCTCCTGGGAATTCCCACCCTGCTGCAGAAGGTCCTTCCTCCGTTATTCTTCTAAACAGAAAACGAATGGCTTTCTTTAAGGAGTGTAAGAAGGCAGTTAAGAAGTTTAAGAAGGAGCTGCCTGCAGGAGAGCCTCCCACCCATGCCTGTGCCCCAGGAAGTAAAGTGTACTATCTTATCTTTCCAGTCCCAGGCTGCTCCCAGGTCCCTCAGGTTTTACCATGGTGGCCCCCAGGCTGCTGCACTCCAGAGGTTACAAAAACAGGGCAGTTACACCATATTGGCTAACACTGATGAGGGGCCGCACCCATGGGTATCTTCAAATGAAAGGAGATATAAGTTGTCTTGCCAGCATTCACACCAGTCCTGAACTCCTGGATTATGGCTTACTTTATTTCTTCCCCCCATAACTCTGAAAATTGATTTGTAAAGTGCGGAAAGCTTTCAGGTAACCGGAGCGAGTATGCAGAACTAAGCAGAACTCTCTGTTGTTGTTGTTTTTTAATATTGTATTTATTAATTAGAGAGAGGGAGAGAGGGAGAGAGAGCACCAGCAGGGGTGGCAGGGAGAAAGAGCAGAGGGAGTGGGAGAAGTAGATTTCCCATTGAGCAGGAAGCCTAATGTGGGCCAGGGCTCTATCTGGGGACTTTGGGATCATAACCTGAGCCCAAAGCAGACGCTTAACCAACTGAGCCACCTAGGCGCTCTGCAGAAATCTCTGTTAAGGGTTTTGTTTTTGTTTTTGTTTTCTTTTTAATTTCCCTTTCACAAATATCTGCTACCCCACTATATTCCCTATCTAGTGTTCCATATCTCACCCCAGTCAGACCCAGGCTTCATCCTTGACTACTCTCTCAAATACATTCCCTCCACAAATGCTTATTCAGACCTTTTTTACTGTGCTTTATTCATTCAACAGGAATGTACTGATGGAGTTCTGGTTTCAGCTCCAATGTGTAAAGAGCTTGCAAGTCATCGCTCCCATCCTTAGAGCAAAAACAGCTGAACAAGCTAAAAATGTCTTCTCTTGAACCCAGCAGAGATGGAGGTCAAAGGGCAGAGCTACATCCCACAGTCTGGAGAGATAGGCCAATCCAGAGCTGCAACCAAGATCTTATCTGTAAGGAAGACTCTAGAGCCCTAAGCTGGTGGGAACACTTAACTGACTGTTCTGATAAATTCCTGGAGGCCCAGTATTGTCTAGCCCGAGAGTAAGAAATTCCTGGTATCTGCCCCATTTTGGAGGGGGGGTTTATCGCCAAAAACCTCACCAGGTTTTCAGGATGAAGAGCCAAAAATGATCCCCTATGGCTCTGGCAGAGGAAGGGGAATATTTACCATTTAAAATTATGCCTAGGGGTGCTTGGGTGGCTCAGTTGGTTAAGTGCCTGATTTCAGCTCCTGGCTCCTGGGATCAGAGCCCAGCATCAGCACACTCAGCAGGGAGTCTGTGTCTCCCTCTCCTCCTCCCTCTCCTTCTGTCTCTCCCTCCACTCGTGCTCACTCTCTCTCTCAAATATATAAATTAAAAAAAATATATGTCCAGAGCATTCTTATAACAAAGGCCTACTTCATAAGGGAAGAGACTGTCCTACCTGGAGAAGGGCATTTCTTTTCCTTCAGCCCCCTCTAGCCTTCCTGTCTCACCTGAGGGAAGGAAAAAAAAACTTAATACTTGGGACGGTCACAGCCGAGGAACACAGGTCCACTAAAGGACTGATATTTAATTGCAAGATTACATAAGAACCTTTCCCTTTGCCCACACTTGACCAGCACCAGCAGAGCTCCGGTAAAACAGAAGTGGATCGTAACTGAAAAAGCTGTAAGGCACAGACCCTATATACTTTGAGGCCTCTGGCACCTGCAGCTATAACAGAGATTAAAGACAGCCTAAAACCCTAGCTAGATTAACAG
>RCUC01055073.1:0-12539 GCA_003697995.1 Taxidea taxus jeffersonii | reverse complement strand
GTTGCCTTCCAGTGAAAACCCACTGCCTTCGGTCCCTCCGTTCTCAGTGCCACATGTGCCCAACTTTCCCACCCTGCTATGGCCAGTCACAGACTTACAAGGCTGGAGTCATTCAGGGACCACAGAAGCAGCACACCCAGCACTAACCTTCAGAATCAGCTCCACCACCTCTGTGTGCACGAGCCCATGCACAGGCTCCCCGTTGACATGAGTGATGAGGTCACCCTGACGAAGCCCCGCCTCACTGGCTGGACCTCCATCCTCCACGTGCTGCCTCAGAGAGATAACAGTCCTCAGCCTAGAGCCTGAGCATGAAGTATGGGGCCTGGTTCTGCTGTGACCCACCCTCCTCAGACCCTGAGGGTAGTGTGGGCAGGGACAGAAGCAGAGACAGACAGGCCCTGGTGAGGGGAAGATGAAACTGGGAGACAACAGGTCTGGATGCCCATACATACCCACACCATGTGGTGCACAGTGTAGACGTCTGAGTCACCCATGTAGACACGGATGGCCCGCAAGGTGAAGCCATACTTCTTGCCGGCTCGGTGGATGATGATGGGGGGCCTTGAGCTGCTAAGAGCTGGCAAGAAGTCCCTGCTTGGAGAAGAATCCCTGGATGATGGGTTGGATGACTGGGAATGTGGGGACATAGGACTGGCCAGTGGAGAAGAGGTGTGTTCTGGAGAAGGAAAGACAGGACTGAGCAGGTCAGAGGACCCCGGCCTGGCCTGGCCATGCTCCCAGCCCAGCCCCATCTAGGCTGCTAATCCCAGGCAGCTGTAGTCACAGGCAGAGCCTAAACCCAGGGACGTCTTTCCCACAGACTTGTGGGAAAGCGGGGGGCGTCCAGGAAAGCTCCTCATGTGCCCAGGGCCTCCACAGGAGGCAGCAGCTCTCACTGAGTGCGTACTTGTATCCATTAGGGGCTGTAGGGCAATTGCGATTCAAACATCACAATTAACTGTGTGAGCTACCACTAGTTTTTTGACGAGGAACGAGGCTCAGAGAGGTCAAGCAACTTTGTCAAGGTCGGGAGCCATTTGGTGATGGAACAAGGACTTGAATGTGAGCTCTCTGCCTCAGAGCTGGCCCTTGTTACACGGTGCCATCTTGCCCTGTGGCACATGCACGCACAACCTGACTCTAATGCACAATACAGACCTCTCGTAATAGGGCAGCTGTGACACACAGCTCTTGGATACCTGCTCCTCAATACACAATGTACAGATGTACCGGCCACATGCAGACCCCTGCCAGAGACCCACACAGATTCCAAGGCCCTTCCTGTGAGTTTTAGCCTAGTTCCCTGGGAGCCCTACCTGCAGGAATGAGGAGGGACAGGGTTGTGGCTGAGGCAGACTTGATCACTTTGTTGATGGGACGAGTGGTGCGCTTTTCCACAGAGTCCCCCGAGAGCAGCCGGTGGCGGGCCCTGCGTACTGCCAGGTCACTGATGGCCTTGGCTGTGGCTCCCTCAGTCAGCTGTGGGGTCCCACGGCCTCCTGGAGTCTCCACAGCTGCAGGCCCAAGTGAGCAGTGAGACCTGCAATGCTGCTGAGCCTCCCCACCCTGCCTGCCTGCAGTAGCCTCCAGTCCAGGCCCCCGGGCCGCCTGCTGGGCCACACCTGGGCTGGAACCGCAGCTCTGGCCAAAGGGCTCCTCGTCTAGCTTTAGCCGCCGCTCCACTGGACGTTCAGGGACAGGCCCAGATACACCTTCTCCAGAAGGGGGTGTCAGAAGCCATGTCCCCTCCTGCTGCTGTCTCCTGGGGGTGCTGCTGGCCTCCTCAAGGCCCTCGGGGAAGCGGGGGGCGTCCAGGAGGCCTGAGCAGCGGCGTCGCACTGTCAGTGGAGGGCTTGAGTCGCTCTCCGTGTGGGATGACTCAGACACCGACAGCCGCTTCCGCAATCTGTGAGACACAAGGCCCGGGTGAGACAGGCAGGTGGTCTCTCTCCTCTGGCCCAGGCTTCCTTAGGGGCTCACAAGGGTTATAAGTCCCAGAACATCTTCCCTTGGACAGTCCCCTGGAAGCCATGCTTGCATGATGCCCCCTCACTGCCACCAGCACTCCACCCCGCATCTGAATCTCATCCATGATCGGAAACAATGGATGGATGGCTGTGCTGCCCACCCTAGGGGGAGTTCTGGGTGCTCACATCTCAGGGGAGCCAATCACCCAGCTCCGGTCTCGGCCCTTCAGCCCTGCCAGGCCGTCAGAGCGGTCGTCCTTCTCCTCGCTCAGGCTGCGCTTGGTGGGGGGTGGAGCCCGGCGCTCCTCGAGCAGTGACAGCCGCTCCATACTACTGTACACCTGTGGGCACAGAGTCTGTGCTGGGGACAGGCCCCAACAGCCACACCGCCCCAATGTATCCTTGGCATCTGAAGCCCAGGAACTGGAACGAGTCCTACGCTTTCCTCCTCCATGCCAGGTGCATACTGGAGGAAGCAGCTATCCCACTGTCAGGGCCTGGAGCGGTTCTTGCAGTCTCTGTCATATGCAGGCCCAGCCCTTTCTCCCCCTTTTCCTAGGGCCAGCCCCATCACCTGCTCCCTCCACCGGCCCCAGCCATGGCCCTTGACAGGCCCCCTTCTCCCAGTCCTCCTGTTCAGCCCAGCCTGGCCTGCTGCGTCGCACCTTGCTGAACCTTGGAGAGCACGAAGAGAACTGGCGGATCTCCAGGCAGCCATCCTCACTCACTTCTTCCTCGTCCTCTGAGTCCACATGGTGGTAGCGCTCTGAGCGGGCTGGACCAGACACACGGGACGGTTCCCTTCAGAGGCCCCTGGTAGTGCCTCCTTTTGACCCTTATCAGACCTCAGAGGGCCTGAAGAAGTTGCTCCTGATGCCAAGTTCAGGGTGCACAGGCGTTTCTGGGCAAAGAGGATCCCCACTCCTCCCCATCCCACTGTGGCCTTACTGTCAAAGTAGCTGGTATCATCCTCTGACTCCAGCTGGGGAATAAATTCAGCTTTCTGGCGAAGAAGTCCTGTCCAGTCCAGACCGGTAAAAAAGGAGTGCTGTTTCACCTCAGAGGCGCTGCCTGTGTACAGGAAGGGCGTGGGCCAGGGCACGGGTTGAGCTGTGTGGGGTCCCGACCAGCAAGTCCAGTGAGAACCCAGCCCTCAGGAGGCCAGTCCTGAAGGCCTCCCTCTAACACCTCTCTTCTTGCGCTTACAAGAGCAGGGCAGTCTCAGGGCCAGCCCGAGCTTCCTGGGTGCGTGGACTCAACCTCCCTCTTGCAAGCTGTGAGAAAGGTCAGGGGGGCCTGTCCTACCTGTGCCCAGTCTCTCCAGAGGGTTCTGATGGAGCAGTTTGGAGGTGAGGTCCTGGGCATCCGGCGGCAGAGCATCATCCCCCTCAGGCCATACGATCTCATCTGTAGAGTGGGGGAAAGAGGGAAGGAGGGGCTTACAGCAGGGTCTCAGAGGCTGCAGGCAGAGTGGGGAGATATAGTGGAGGGTTCTAGGATAAGAGATGGGGAGGGAGCCACAGAGGGCCCAGCCCAGAGTCCCTGAAAGCCTTGCCTGGGGCCCAGCTCCTTAAGTTCTATAGGTTCCTGTCCTGGGGGGGGTGGGTCTCACACCCACTCACCATGGCCCATCCTGTGATCCAGGACTTCCTCTGTCCTGAAGCTCAAGCTCAGCCTGACTCGACACTTCAGACACTAGTGTACTCACAGACACACACACCACAGGCACACTCATGCCCATACGGGGTGACACGAACACAAACAGAACAAGCCCTGGGTGACAGAGTACATGTGTATGCACATGTGCGCACGCACACACTGACACATACACACACGTGAAGTTACAACATAAGCCTCACAGGTGCATGCATAAATCATATTTATGGGTCCAGACTGTCTCCCAGTGTACCAGGGTGATGGTACCTACCACTGATCACTTGCCCAAAGAGCTCCTCCGGAGTATCTCCAAAGAAAGGGACACAACCCACTAGGAACTCATACAGGATTATGCCCATGGCCCACCAGTCCACCGGCTTCCCATAGCCCTGACGCAGGATCACTTCAGGCGCGATGTACTCTGGGGTCCCGCAGACCTGGGCACAGAGAAGCCAGGCTGGCTCAGCATCCTGAGGCAGCTCACTGGCATCACGGCTGAAGGGGTGGGGATGTTCCCACTCCTGGAGAAGTCTCTGAATGAAGATTCCGCTTACTCTGGTTAAAGAGCAAGGTCAATAGGAACCCAGGGTATCAGAGTTGGAACTGCTGGTGGGATGACTTTATGTACTTCCCAGTTAACCAAAACATGTAATTCTAGCCTGGAAAACCACCCCCTGAGCCCTCAACACCTCTTTATGGCATCTAGTTCCCAAACTGGCCTCTACCCTCCAGTCTCTCAGAGGACAGTCCCTACAGTCACACGACTACTGCAGGGACTTGCAGACAGTTACCATCTGAACTGTCAAATCAGGAAACATCCAGAGGCTACTCTCAGGAAGCTGGGCCACAGCCCAGTGGAAACTTGGAGCTGTGCTCCAAGAACAACAGACTCCAGAAGGGCCTTGCCCTTGACTGAGGCTAGGAGGATCAGGACTCCTCTCATGTTAGTCTCTCAGAGTAACAAGGGTTATGTGACCTATTTTCTCCAAACCCCGAGGAGGAGGATTTTGGATTTTGTATCCATTATGATTCTTGAGGCCCACCCCGTTTTCCAAATGTGCTACCTTATCTCAATGCCTCCCTGGAACCAAAAGTCGGAAAAGAGAGGGATTCCCAGTCTTAACATGTAGCCACAGGGTTAAGTATGTGGCCCCTCACCCCATATTCTGAAGTCTGGATCTCAACCCCCAAGGTCTCAACCATCCTTCCTTACCTGCTTGTCCAGGAACTCCCGGGCATCTTTTTCAATGTGGCCCTCGTACAAGTTTGTTGTCAGGCTCATGAGGCCAATTTTAGAAAGGCCAAAGTCAGTAAGCTTGATGTGTCCCATGGATGTAATCAGGAGGCTGGGAAGTCAGAGACACAAAAGTATGGGGTTATTTCCTGGTTTTCCAAGAGTGCTGATTTTAGTATATGCCCAATTTTCCCACTCAGGCTTTTATAGGGTTCCTGTGGGACTTAAGCAGGGTAGCCTCAGGAGGGAGACAGGCAGTTGTGAAAGAAAAGGTATCTCTGGCTTTGTGAGTTCTGCATTCTGCACAAGCAACTCACCTGCCTTTTGCCCATTCACCCAATTCATTACCGTTTGCTGCCCTCAGCCATATCCTCTGCTGGGGGCAGGTACCAGCTAGCTGAGGGACAGACTTGCTTCCACAGAGCAATTAGCCTCAGCCCACAGCTCTTGCCATACCCAGTCCCCTCTCCTCACCTGAGTGTCTCACCATACCCAGGCTCAGGGAGAGGGGAAAGGGGCATAGAGTCGTGTGCCATGTCCACAGCTGGTTTTAAAGGAGGGCTAGTTGGGAGAAACCAGAGATAGGACTTCACAGAAAATGGTCTCTTTCTTCTCCAGTCACATACTCTGCCTGAGTCATTTCATAGCAAAGGCTTCACCCTGCCACCCCTTTATTCTATTATTCCCAAATCAGCATCTTCCCAAATATCATTCCCAAATCAGCATCCTAACTTCCTTTAAGAGCTCTAGGCCTACTAACTGCCCTGTTACAGCACTATGAACTCGACCTGTCCAAAACAGAGCCACGCCTCCTAACGGATCCTCTTTGCAGAAAATTGTTACCTCTCAGCTCTGTGATAAGTACCTTATTGATTATTTATATTCTGGCTCCTAAAAGGCTTTATAACAGAGTAACTAATAAAACAAAGTAGGTATGATTATCCACATTTTAAAGGGGGAGGAACAAGAGGCTTGGAGATTTAATTAACAGATCCAAGTTCACAGAGTTAACAAGTGGTCATTGGAACTCTGGTCTTCTAGTGTCAAAGCCACTTTCCATGACAAAGGCTTATCCCCATGCACTAGTCCTGAACTGGAAATCTGGAAAATATCCCAGACTCCTGCTCCCTTTTCCTCTCCCACACCCATGCCCACCCCACCTTTTGGTTTCCTTTCTGCGTCCTAACGGTTTCCCCTCTCTTCTGCACCCTGCAGGCATGGTTGGCTTGGCCTGGTCTCCTGCAGCAGCCCCACCATCTTTCCATTGGCAGAGTGATCTTGCTAAGCCTAAACCAAAATCTGAGCGTGTCATTCTATCACACCTCTGGCTAACAGGCCCTTTGAAGACTGGCTAGGACCGTTTACAATAAAACCCAAACCTAACAAAAAGACCCCTGATGATCTACTCCCTGCCTCTCTTTGCAGCCCCATCTCTTAGCACTCTGACCAATCAAGCATCCTGGTCTCCGAGCAGTGTACTATGGTAGTTCCCAGCTCGCAGGCTCTAGCAGGCTCTCATGCCTGTGTGCCTTTTGCAAATCCTTCCTGGCTTTAGAAAGCTCCTCCCACCTTTCCCCACCTGACTAATGCCTTCTGAGAAGTAGCCTGTAGGCAGACAGCTGTTTCCCACACTAAAGTTCTGTAGGACAGGAACTACCTTACAGCCCAGATTATAGTGCTTGGCCCAGACATGCCAGTAAATGCCAGAACACTCATTCAGCCATCTACTAGATGGTGCCGACTCTCTCCTGCTTGCTTTCTTTAGCAGAGCTCCTCAGGGGCTTTTACATGTCACTGAGGCCTTATGAAGCCCCGGCCAGACTCGCAGGCAACAGGCTTTGCTGGGGCAGTCAGGGGCCAGAGAGCTAGGCCTGGACACACACCCGCACGAGCACTGTTTTCAAGCAGCCATTCTGGGACAGATTCAAATATGCTGTGTCTGCCTCCATTTATTTAGAGAACCAAGAGGGAGACCTTGGACTAGGGCCCCAGAGAGTGGGCGTACTTGTCAGGCTTGAGGTCACGGTGCACGATGCCGTAGTTGTGCAAGTACTCCAGGGCCAGCACAGTCTCCGCAAAGTACAGACGCACCATGTCCACAGGCAGGGCCCCGATGTTCTTCAGCAGAGTGGCACAGTCTCCTCCTACAACAAGCCCAGGACACTCTGAAGGAAGGACCCAGTTCCCTACTCAGGGTGGTCTCAGGCTTCCGGTCACTGAGGCCTCAGGGACTTCCCTGGGGCTAGAGACTGGGAGTCTGGCTCTCCCGCTGCTGGGACAGGGGCGCAAACAGAATGTGGGGAGGTACAGGCAGAAGTGAGTCTGCCAACGGCTGTCACAGCCACTGTTCAGGCCAGGGAGGGTAGGAAGCTGGGCCTTCATGCCTGTGAGGGGACTGGCAGGGGTGGAGCGAAGTGATACCCGGGTGGGAGTCCTGTATATTACAAACACATCTGACTGAGCCTCCAGCATTTGTCCACTTATGTCCTTCCTGTTGGCTATCCTTTGGTTTTTGAATAAGGCAACACTGTAAACTCCCAGCACCTTGTACTCTCTGAATTAAAAGGAGAGTTTTGTTCAGTTTCAACTTCAAGACTTAGGCCAAGTGTCTTTGGAAGGTGCACCCAGCAGTGCGAAGGGAAGAGTGAAGGTCACTGGGAAAGCTGCCGTCTCTCCCCCAGGGGGGCCCATGATGCTCTTCGACTCCATCCCCAGAGTATTTTGGGTGGTGTGTCCCCTTCAAGGGACATCCCCTTCACAAGCCATCTGTCCGGACAACAGCATTCCTTTCTTTCTGAGGGTCCAGACGCAGCCCTCCTGCATGCCACCCTGGGCTTGCGTGGCTCTGCTCCCTCCTTTGTTCCCACCTGGGCCAGCTGTAGACGGCATCCAGGCTTTGGGGTACAGGCTTCTACAGCTGTTCGGCTGATGCATCCTGTCCCCAAAAGCCTCTCTTTGCACCCGACATGGACAGCCTCACGGCAATTACTATCCCGGAAGCCTCTCCCTGTGAGGGGCAGGGAGCCTTGTGCCCACCATGTGGCCCGGCCATGTGGCTGAATGGTCTCTGAGACCCTAAGGCAGAAACCAATGCCAAAGAGATTGGGAATCTGGGCCCTGAAACGTCACCCCCATCCAAAGCTGCTGGTCGCAGCTCCGGGCCAGGCCTCACACAGTGCCTTGGCCTGCATGCCAGGCCACTTTTCCCCCAGTACCTTCAACATACTCCATCACCATGCACAGGTGGCGCTTGGTCTCAAAGGAGCAGAACATGCTGACCACAAAGGGGTTCTCGGCAAAAGTCAGTATGTCACGCTCCACGAAGGCCTGCTGGATCTGGTTCCGAAGGATCAAGTTCTGCTTGTTGACCTTCTTCATGGCAAAGCGCTGCCGGGTGGACTTATGCCTCACCAGGAATACAGCCCTGGAAACACAGCCCATCCCATCTCCCATGGGCCCTCAGCACCTGGGCTGTGCTCCCTACCACCCAGAGAGGGGGCATCCAAACTGCCTCTTATCCCATCTTATAAATGCACAGACCAAAGGAGCAGGGGTGTGCTTATTGATGAGAAGGATCTGGGCCTCCTACCCACAGAACTCTTCAATTTCTCAATACACCAAGTCCTGAGGACACAGTTCAACCCTTCTCCAGAGCTCAGCTAGAGGACGACTGATATTAAGAGGAGTGGGGACCTTGTCTGGGAAAGGAACAATGCCCAGATGTCAGAGGAAATTGAACTCCTGCCTCTCCATGAGGCTTTGGGGAGGGAGAGGGCCTATCCTGAGGCAACCGCCACCCAGAGGACTGGGTATCATACACTTCTAGAAGGAAGAGCCCAAGGGCTGACTTAGCTCCAGTCTTGACCACACCTCACCCCTGCCTTTACCCATAGGCGCCATTGCTGATGAGCTTAATAGTTTCAAAGTCCTCTTCAGAGGGTGTCTTTTTAGATGTCAGAGATGCCCCACGGCCCTGGAAGACAAAAGCAAAGGCAGGAAGCAAGCATGCTCCTTAGAGCCCAGGTGCTCATGGAAGCTGGAGGCCCGGCATCTGCTCAGCTCTTAGTCCTGGTACAACCCCACAAGCTTCCTGATGCAGGAGCTGAATGACTTCGGAGACAGTGGGGTACAACCATCCACTCCCCATCCTGCCCTCAGATGTGCTCTCAAAGAGGACTTAGGCCCTCTGCTTCAGAGGGCCCAGCCTCCGGGATTGGGGCAGGAGCTCAAGGTCTTTACCTCCACTGAATCATCTGTCTCTGGAGTATCAGGACTGTCATAGCTGCTCAGCTGGGCCATTTCTAGAAACAAAGCAAGGGCACAAGAGAAATGTGTGCACAGCGAGGTCAGGCATCCCGACAATCCCCTCAGAGCACACCACGGCACGTGCAAGGTGGGCATTCGGATCTCCTGCATCAGGCTGGGTGCAAATCCGGTCCTGTGGCTCTCTCCTCAGAGCCGTCACAGCTTTTGGACCTGTTTGCCAAATAATAGTGCCACTCCTATTTCTAGAAGCCCAGTGCCATTTACAAGGCCTGGCAAATTTTAAAAAGCTTCCTTCAGGGCGCCTGGGTGGCTCAGTGGGTTAAGCCTCAGCCTTCAGCTCAGGTCATGATCTCAGGGTCCTGGGATCGAGACCCGAATTGGGCTCTTTGCTTGGCAGGGAGCCTGTTTCCTCCTCCTCTCATTCTCTCTCTCTCTGCCTGCCTCTCTGCCTACTTGTGAACTCTGTCAAATAAATGAATAAAATCTTTAAAAAAAAAATGCTTCCTTCAAATTTAGGACAATTCCTGGAAAAGAGAGCCAAGGCAGGGCTATGGGTCCATATCCCCCTCCACCGGTGAGGTTGGGAAGCAGGGAAAGCGGATGAAAAGAGACCAAGGACTTAGAAGCCCAGGGTTCCTGTGGGGGCATAGTTGTACCCTGAAGAACGGAGAGATCTGCTCAAGCCTGGGGTTGGGACCACACTGAAGTCACAGAGGGCCAGTAAGGTGGCAGAAGGGGAGGTAAGCATGCACAGAAGGTGGCCATTTTTGAAAATGCAATTGTGGTCCTTTGTTGTTGACCAATTTTGACACTAGGTTCTAAATCCAACCCAGCGGGGCTCATGGCAATCCGGGTTGGGTTATATCAGGCGGATGTGTAAACCAATCTGAAGGAGGAGCTGCACTGTGACAGAGAAGACAGGGTTCCTCTGACGGCCCTGAGGCCCCTGGCGCTGCGTCGTGTCCATGTCCGATCTGAGCCTCTTCAAGTGGCTTCCCTGCAGTTAGAGCTTGTTGGCTGTGGGGCGTATCTGCAGCCATGAGGCAGCATGCTCACCCTCTAGGGGATCCCGTGTGAGGCCCAGTTGACTAACGATGTAGCGGGGAATGTCACATTTAATCCCTTGTCCCTCTTTGGCATGGCCCTCGGCTGCTTCTAACAGGTGGTAGAACTCTTCAGGGTCAAACTCCTGCACCAGGGGAGAGAGGCAGTCAGTGGTGAGGGCTACAAGGGAAGGCCTCTTTGGTGTTGATAGCACATGCCCCGAGCACGATGAAAAGGACTTTCGGTGATGGGACACCCTTGCCCCCAAATGCCCAGAAGCATCATGATTCAGGGATCATAAGAACGGGGACAAAGCCGTCTTCCAGGTCAGCTCCAGGCTGGACAGCCTAAGCATATGCTGTCTTCCTGACAGTAGGAAGCAAACCTTTTGGTTTCAAGATAGCTCAGCCTGTTGACCTGGTCCAAAGGCTCCTGCCAGCCAGATGGCACCATCTCTCACACACATACGCACACGCACACCTGCTTTCAGATATTTACCAGCGCCCCCTGTGTGCTAGGGGCTGGAGAGCCGTGGGGACAGTACAGCGGTCCTGTCCCACCGGAGGCACTAAGAGACTAACTGCATGACAGAGGGAACACCTCAGGATCAGGGACTCTGCTTCGTTCACGTCTGTGTCCCCAGCGCCTGCCTTAAAGTAGGTGCTCAGTAAAGTGCTGGGTATGGCGAAGTAAGGACTCGATCCATGCCAAGGGAACTGGCCTGTGCTCCTGACCGCCCAGACCTCCACTCACCTGGGGCCTGCTGGCCATGAAGGGGCCAGACCAATACTCCTCAGGATCAACCATTTTCCTCACGGGAACTCGTCTGGGCCCCCACATTGGCAGATCATATTAAATAAGGACTACCGCAGTGTTGCTGGTGGTAGGATACTTCCGCTCCACGCCCCACCCCCTTCCAACCTTCCGGGGAGTCCGCTCACCAGGCATTCCAGGAGTCGAGCTGGGCGGGCAATGACAATCATCAGCTTCTTCACCAACTGCATCACGAAAGCCACTTCTGAACTCTCTGAGCGCTCGTGAGCCTGTAGGGGAGACAAAGGTTGGTGAAGCAATCCACTGGCACAGCATGGCTGGGCTAATGCTGGCCAGGGTTGGGCAGAGCTCGCTCTGGGGAGAAACAGCGGGGTGGTACAGAGACTTCTGCAAAATGAAGAAGTTAAAGAAAGCCAGTGCACCATGACAGGGAGCTCCTGGACACTACATGACACCACAGAATGTCACAGAGACACGTGCCTTTACCTGTTCCTCCATCCAGACCCCAGTTCAAGGGGCAACTCTCATGGGAGCTCTCACTGTTCACTTCCCAACCCAGGCAGAATGTCAGGAACAGAAAGACTTCAAAGCAGGAGGGAGGCAAACCTTTTAGAAAGATCACTGGCTGTGGTGTGGACAGTGCATGGAAGAGTGCAAGCTGAAAAGGGGAAAAATCCATGAAGGGGCTACTGCAGTAACTTGCATGAGAAAGCCAGAAAGCCCAGCAGGAAGGATGGAGAGAAAGACACAGCTTGGGGCCATTTCTGCAGTGGAGGACTGAGTAGACCTGGGGGCTGGAAGAAGAAGAGAAGGGAAATGCAGCTACAAGTTCAGGGGCATTTCAGTGAACCCACAAATGAAATAAGAAATATAAGAAGTAGTTCAGGTAAGGGCAGGTGGAAAAGCTCTGTTTTGCTCGTGCAGAGTTTGAGGTACCTATACTAGATACTTCCTTGGGTATCTACTCAGCCCAGGAGCCTTTCTCTTTTTTACGGAAACCGCTCTGATGTCTAGTAGCTACATCTGGATTGTGTGGCTGCCCCTTCCAGCCCACCTCCAGGAGCTGGCCAGTGTGGATGACTCCTGTGAATTTAAAAATGGATGGAAAGACAACTGTTAATATCAGTGTGGCAGGACCATATAATCTACTGCTGGTGAAAAGGGATGGCCGCATCTACCAAAGACACAGAAGAAAACGGCATGAGAGGACAGTGACCACTTCCTGAGCTTCCCCCAGCTTCTGGTTTCTGGTTTTGGTCCCTTAGGGCCCGGTTGTATTCCTGTCTTCAATTCTCGAAGACCCACCCTTTTTATCTTGGTAATTAGTTTCCCCTCCTGCTTAAACTACTCTGAGCTGGTCTCTATTACTTGCAACCAAAGAATACTAACCAACCTGGCAAGCCAAAGTGGAGGCCTCTTTCTGAAGCAGCTAGCAACACTGATCTGGAGCTAAAGAGAACAGGGAGGGAGGGATGCAGTCAGGTGGGTGGGCTCAGTGTATGGGCGACAATGAGAGAAACAGAAGGAAATGAAGCTGTCAAGGAGAGCATGACAAAAGGAGAAGGAGAAGAACCGACACACAGGGTGGTGCCGCG
>RCUC01055033.1:0-11846 GCA_003697995.1 Taxidea taxus jeffersonii | reverse complement strand
TAGGCTTGTTTACAATGAAAACCATCCCACCAGTCCCAAGCCTGCCTTGCTTCGTGTTCAGTGGGGAGATGCCAACTAAAGATCGAATGAAGATTCATGAGTTCAGCAAACTGGTTAAGTCTTGCTTCTCCTTCCCCTGTGATGTTCAATCAGGGAAACAGGGCCTCCTGATCATGAGGGGATGAAATGATGAAACTCCACAAACCTGGTTCAATTTCACATTCTGCTTTGCAAGAAACCTTGGTGATGTCCCCTGTCCCCTGTGCGTAATGCTCAATTCATCATCTCTTCCATGTCCATCTTCTCGTTTCACTCTAAATGTGACTCTGAGATCTGGGCAGGGCAGACTTTTCTTTGTTCACCCATCAGATGAGAAAAGCAAAGCCCAGAGCTTGTCCAAGGTCCCAGAGTCAGCCGCCAGCCAGTGGGGAACAAGAACCCAGGAACAATGAGTGATTCCCTTCTGAATGTTACAGCCATTATGCCATTACTGCTTCCTGGTTTGGTGTCAGAGAGACTTGGTGACATAGGTCTTACTTTCATGCCCCCCACCCCCTGACAGCTAGAGTAAGGAGGATTTAGGAGGTGAAGAGCTAGCTGCATAGATGGTGTCCAGGAATAGCATTTTGGCTATGAAGGCTGTTAACAAAGCCCTGAGAACTGGCCAGGCATGCAGGTACATCACCATCATCAGAGAATCAGCAAGAATGCATTTGCCAGTTCATGACATCTAATCTGAGAAAGAGTTCCTTAAATTGAAAGATGAAAATACAAA
The DNA here is from genome assembly GCA_003697995.1 of Taxidea taxus jeffersonii. Lineage (NCBI taxonomy): Eukaryota > Metazoa > Chordata > Mammalia > Carnivora > Mustelidae > Taxidea > Taxidea taxus. The sequence goes on along the minus strand of RCUC01055033.1, from coordinate 11,071 downwards.
ATGAAAATGACGAGATGAAAACAGCAGTAATTCTAACTAGGAAACCACAAAGCATGGGTTTAGCTATGGTGATGATGACCTCAGAGGTCTTTATGTTGATGCACAAAAAAATGTAGGAATGATCATGGAATTTCAAGCCAAGATGAGAACTACAGCCTTATGGGTATCATGAAAACTTGGTGGGTTGAAAATCTCATCTAATGGTGACAGACGATGGAAATTTAAATCATTCAATAGAAATATCTAGTGGAAGGGGAAGGGGAGTCACATGAAATGTTTAGAGACTGCAGTCTTATTTGGAGATCCATAAACATGAAATAGACAGTGAAGAGCATGCAGGTAAAGCATGGGAGAGAGAAATCAAAGTTCAACCAGTGGGAGTACGCTTCTGATCAAAAAGACTAGAGCAAACATTACTAGGAGAGACAAAGATCTCAAGACTGGAGAACAGATTAGAAGAGAACACCAATTTCTTTATATAATGCAGGCCTCTAAACCCCTAAGAAAGAGCTGATCAGTTGGAAGGAAAACAGATGTTGGCAAAATTACAAAAATGAAGATGACAAATGTTAGAAAACATTCCAACTCTAATAATTTCTGATTTCTCCCATGGCACATACCCAAAGTTATCTGTAAAAGTGAGAAAAGACTGGACACAGGCAATGTTCATGTTTTCCAAGGGGGGAGAAGGACAGATTCCAGAAACAACAGACCACTGGCAAGCAGTAAGAATCCTACCAGAGCATTTAGCAGGTGGTTTGCGATTTAGAATGAAAAGCAGTTATCTTCAGGAGGCAGGATGGGTCATTAAGAACAAGTCGGGGGGTACCTGGGTGGCTCAGTGGGGTAAGCCTCTGCCTTTGGTTCAGGTCATGATCTCAGGGTCCTGGGATCGAGCCCCGCATCGGGCTCTCTGCTCGGCAGGGAGTTGACTTCCCCACCCCCTCTGCCTCCTGCTCTGCCTCCTTGTGATCTCTGTCAAACAAATAAAAATCTCAAAAAAAAAAAGAACAAGTCATGACACTGAGACTTTATTTCTCATGGTGACTGAACTGACAGAGGACAGGGACCCAAGGATGTAGAAGTCATTAGCAAAATTCCCGACACTTTCTCATAATGGACAAAGTAGGAAGATGGGCGGGATGTTAGTAAAAAGAGCTAAATTTGTAGCCTGGTGGACTAGCCCAGAGTGTTGATTGCTGTGTCCACGTCAGGTTGGGCAATAGAGGAAAGTTCTCCAGTTGGCATCTGAGCTTAATTTTGACTTAGTCTTGATCAATTTTCTATTAATAACTTGAGTACAAACACAGAAGCATTAGTGTGCTGAAGCTACCTTGTGAGAGCTGATCGCTAAGTTTTCGAAAAACTTTGGCAGTTGCTGACATCATGTTGTTAGCTTATAATTGTTCATGGGGGGTATTTCAATTACAAATTAGGGCCTCTCCTTTCTCTTCCCCACAAGAACTGGTTGTTAAACATTTACTTCTAAACTACTGAATGGAAAATAGGTGATTTGGTTAAGATTCTTGACTAAAAGTAAGATCCCTGGGGTTTCTGCTTGGTTGCTTAAACCAATTTGAAGAAACTGTCAAGTCCACATTAGATCTGGCTTCAGGCAGAGTAGAAGCTGGACTCCTGGTGTCACAAGACTCAGTTTCTCTCCCTCTATTGCACTCCTGCTCTTCTGCTTTCCATGTAATCAAGGACATTTGATTGGTGGCTTTATCCAGTAGTAATGCAAGGCTCTTCTATCAATATGGCAACCCCAGTGGAAAGAGAGACCCTCTTTTCTAATACCTTGAGCAACAGATCCAGTGACTTTGGCAAGGGGAACAGAACGCTCTGATTGCTTCGTCGGGTTATGTTCTCATCTCTGAGTACAGAGACTAAGAATGGGGAAGTGGCTCACTGGCCCAAGGAAAATCATGATGATGCTACCAACAGAAGGGGAGATGGATGCTAGGCATTCCAGGGACATGTGTTTACCAAGTACATTTACTTCATCTATGAAAAGGCAGAGAAATTATAATTAAAGCTAAAAATGTGTAATTGCAGGATGATTGAATTAATGGACCTGGAATGTCCTATCAGGAAATACAAGAGCTATGCTATAAATGATTAACCACTCAGAGTATTGTATTCAGTACTTGGCACTGCATTTTACAAGAGACATGAAATATCCATGGGAAGGTGGATGAGGTTGTCCTAAAACCGTCTATGTGGAAGAACATACAAAAAAATAGTTGAAGAAACCTAAGAATGTTTGCTTTGGGGAAAAAAAGATGACTTTGTAGCACACAGGAGATCAGTCTTCAAATATTTGAAGGCCTCCTCTAACAATGTCCTCTGTGTGACTGTAGAGGGTAGAGTCCGGGGAGCAGGGGGCAGATCTGGCTCAACATAAGAAACTACTATCTAACCATGACACTGTCCAACAACGGAATGGATTGACCCTTCAATCGGGCAGCTCTTTGTTACCAGAAATGTGCAAACAGGATTTGGATGACCCAACTTCTGGAAAGCAATCGAAGAATTGCCTTGGGACACCACAGAGAATAGTATTCTACATGGAAGTTGGGTTCTCGAGTCAGGGCAAAAAAACAACTAGCCAAAATCTCCTTCCAAACTCCCTATAGCGCATGTTAACAGAGATCATGGGTTGGTGCATGTGACATAGACGTATAAATATGTGAATTTACTGATGCACAATATAATGAAGGGTGCAATCATTTAAACACCAGCACCGTAACACCTTGTGAAAGAATCGGTGACCAAATAAAGCAATTTTCCCATTTCACATCCACTTTGGGACACCTGCTGATGGATGGCAAGAGTGGGGCCATGGTCAACAGCACCCCACTCTTCCCTCCCTCTGAAGCACATTTGGTTGACTCAGTCCGTTGTCTAATAAAAAGTATGACCAGCCATCGTTCCTAGTTCCTAGGAGAAAGAATCAAAATCTTGGAGTTTCCCAAGTAACAAAGTGTTTTTGTTTTTCATGAGCCTCTTGGATCACACCTGAGTTTAGGATAAGAGATGCAATGATGACCCAGGATGGGGCCAGTCTCCAGTTAAGACAGGTGATTAGAGGGTTGGGGCTTTGAGCCAACCCAACACCCAGGGAGGGAAGGCAGATTGAGATCAAGTCACATGCCCAATAACCTCACAAATCATGCCTACATAAAAAAAATCCCAGTAAGAGCTCTAGGCATCTAGAACTAGGACTCCTGATTGGTGAACATGCAGATGGACAGAGAGGATGGTGTGCCCTGATTTCACTGGGAGAGGGCAAGGAAGCTCTGTGTTCAGGCCCTCTTGAACCCTGCCCTATTCATCTCTTCATTTGGCTAGTCCTAAGGTCTATCCTTTGTAATAAAACTGTAGTCATGAGAACAGTGCTTTCCTGAGTTTTGTGCACCATTCCTGTGAACTATCAAACCTGAGGGTCCTGTGGGAACCTCTGAATTTGTTGCCAGTTGTTAGAAATGCAGTGGTCTGCAGACTCCCCAAGTGTGGCTGGCATCAGAAGAGAGGGCACTCTTGTTGGGGATCACGCCCTTGAACCCATGAAGCCCAGCTGTAACTGGGTGATTAGCCTCAAAGTTGTACACCAGTTGGTGTCAGAGCAATCAAAACGTAAAGAAACACAGGATATGACTATAGTACCTCCAGTCTTTTAACTCCAAAAAATACTGTTTCAAAGTGGACAGCAAATTAAATTAATACTTCGACCTTTGCCCATAGAAAAGCTATTAGATAATGGTCTTTTACTATCTCACTTTATGAAATTTACATTTAAAAGATGCAAGAAGACATTCACCTTGGAGTCTGTAACTAACACTAACACCATATCCACAAGATAGGCATACGGATGGCCCGATGACTTCAAGTTTGGCAAGGTTGTTCTTTTCCCTTTTTCTTTCAGAAAAATGAGAAATCAAACGTATCGACTGCCCATTTCACAGAAATGGAAGGGGAGGGGCAATCCGCTCCCAGCTCTTTCAGGACCGTGAGGACAATGCGTTCTTTCGCCAGTCCTGCCAGTCAGAGGCTAACAGCAGCAGTATTCATCCCAAACACAACATCTATTCAAACCCCTTGGGACGCCCAGAGATGTTGCCCTGCGCCCCTGGCACTGAGGGGCAGGGAATGAATTCCCACAGAGCACTGGGATCCAGGGGACAAATGACGGGGGTACCACCTCAGCTAAGCCTAAGGAAGGACTTTCTGAGTGGAGGGGGCCCCTCAGGAGACTGAGAATGAGCCCGTTGTGAGCAGCTTGCTCCAAGCCGAGGGTCACGGCCACCTCACAAGGACAAGCCGGCGAGGAGAGGTGTGCACCTGATATGGGACAAGGACACCAAACCAGCATGTGAACCCTTGCAGCTCGGCCGGTGCCTGGTGCTACCCGGACTGTCTGCACACAGTAAAACCAGCGAGAACAATCCCAGGCAAGGAAACCTTTCAGCACAATTTCTCAGCAATAAATCCCACTAGAGCACCTCCTGCATGGTGTTATTTAGGGCAGTTAAGGGAGATTTTGGAATTACTTCAATGCCATTTAAATTCATTATCTAATGCTAATTAAAATGATTTGTTTTGCTGTCACCAAGGAAAATCTTGTTAGGGAAACTGATGAGCTGCCATAAGCTCTGTCAGGGAGCTGGGAGCAGATGCGTGCTTACAGCTCTGCATGTCCTAGTCATTGACAATAATGGGTGAGGGACAATCACCCTGGCGGTGCACGTGGCCTTGGGCAGGTCCTGAGGGCCAGCCAAGCCTCTGAAAGCCCTTCACTGGGTAACAGGAGACCTGCCTCTGACCCTCTGTGTCACTTGCGGGCAGTCACCTCATCTTTCTGAATTGGTTTAGGGTGGTTTCCAACGTGAAAATCGCTAAGGGAACTTTCCAACGATCCAGATACCCAGGTTCTACCACAGACCCAAGAAATCAGATTCCAGGGAGACTGGGCCAGGCAGCAGGATTTTTAAGCTCCTTGGGTGATTTCAATGTGTAGGTGAGGTTATTACCACTGCATCTGGCAGTCGCTCAGGACCCCTCCAGGCCTGTGCCTGTGTCTGTCTCTCCCCCACATCTCCAGACTAATTGAGTGACAGGACATTGCTGGCTTAGCTCATCACTCTCTTGCAGACCCTGGTCATTTTAATCAGTTAGCAGCTCTTTATAACTTAGTAGAGCAAGGAGAGTTACTGAACTTAAATAATGTATTAGACACCTCTTTAATAGAATACCCCAAAATAGGAGTGGTTCAAACAACAAAGGGTGTGTTTCCCTAACACATAAAACCCTGGCTTTCAAAACATGGTCCTGGGACCAGCACAATCCACATCACCTGGAAATTTGCTAAAAATGAAGGCTCTTAGGCTCCAAAGCATGCCTACTGAATTGGAAATGCTGGGAGTGGGGCCCAGAAATCTGTTTAACAAGTCGTGCCGGTGACTTGAGAACTCTGCCTTGATAAAACAATGTGAGAGTTGGCAGTCCAAGGCTAAAACAGTAACTCCATGAAGTCGTCAGGGACCCAAGCTCCCCTCTGCTCCTGTTCCTCCATCCCAAGGGTAAAAACCTTGTCCACATGATTCAACATGGCTGCTGGAGTTCCAGCCATCACATCCAAGCTCGAAAGAGTAGGATGGGGAAAAGACCAAAGAAGGGTAATCATGTTTACTAGGACTTTCTCTCACTGGCAAAAAACTTTTCTGTGAGGAAGGGTTGAAATATGAATTGCGCACAGACCCTCTACCTAAAAATTGAGGCTGTGTTTCTCAGGGACTGATTGAGGAAACTAGCTGCTTCTGCCTTAATCACTCCACGACGTAATAAGGAAAACCAAAACCTAGGAGTGCTTCCTGTATGTCCAGGCACTGCAGTTCCACGGGGAATTGTTAAGTCTTTTTGTTGATGCAGGACCTGGAGCTCACATAAGTGGGCTCGTGTGCCCTGACGTCACGCAACTAGGAAGTGGTGGAGAATTCCAACCGAGGCCGTTTATCTGCAGAGCATGTGTTCTTAGCCTCAGAGCTGTGCTGCTCTGATAAAAGTGCTGGTGGAGGAGATGAAAGCCGAGTCGTAACTGTTATTTCACATCCATTCCTCATTAGCAGGAATAACACAGCGCTGGTGTCGCCAGTTTTTAATGAGGTTGAGCTCGCAAAGCAACCCTCACCCCATTGCAAACGGCTGCTTTGTTCTTCTGAAGACCGAATTTGCAGTTCACTAGGACAGGTCCGCAGTGGCATCTGCTCCTTAAGATGGAGCCTCACGTGAAGGAGGATCCAGGGTTTGTGGGGCCCAAAGCCTGTAAAATTTAGGATCTCCCCTGAAGATGATGAATACAAAGTTAGGTAGCAGGCTTTAGAATGTCCACCGATCAGGGGACTCTGACGCTTCAGCCCCACTGGTCCCACAGGCAATCTGCTTCCAGCCTGACGCTTCCCTTCCATGGGCCGGCACCGCCGGCAAGCAGGCACTTCATTTAGAAGAGCCATTGGAGAGGACTTTCACTGGTGGTTTCCCAACTTCTTTTTGTTTTGTTTTGTTTTTTAAAGTTTTATTATTTCTTTTAGGGAGAGAGCGCGAGCGAGTACGAGGGAGTGCATGAGTTGGGGGAAGGGGGATCTCAAGCAGACTCCCCGCTCAGTGCAGGGCCCGCCTCGGGGCTCAATCCCAGCGCACCGAGATCATGGCCCGAGCCGAAATCAAGAGTCAGGTGCTTAACCGACCGAGCCACCCAGGCGCCCCACATTGTTTTATTTGTGACAGCTCAACCCTGTTACCAAAGGCAATCTTGCTCCAAATTTGTACCCACTAACGAGATGTAAGTGGGGTTGCCCCAACTAGAGTCTAGGCAGTTGGCCAGGAACCCACCATCTGCTCTGCCCCCACGTCCCACCACATTCTAGCTCTCAAGGCAACTCAGGGCACCTGGAGTCTTCGAGGATCCGACCAGGAAACATCTGTTCGGAGCCCCTCTCCCTCCTGAGGTCAGAGCTAAGATCCAGAAGGTTGCAGTGGCAGTCTGGGTCACACACCTGGTTTCTGGCAAGTTGGGTACTAGACTTCAGACCTGTCCACAGATCTTTTCACTCTACCATGATAGTCCTTTGACTCCTAGGCCAGCCCTCAAACTATCGTGTGGGGAGCGCTGTCACACCTTATCCCAAAGGCAGCATTATTGTGCTATAGAATCGAAGGGGTTGCCTGCTTCCATGAAGACTCAGAATGTCCCTCACCCCATGGGGTCCTGGTGGAGGAGGGCCGGGTCCTTCCGTGGAAGCTCCCAGAGACTGTTCCCACGGAACTACTGGTCACCCCACCCCTGCCCCGCACACCCAGGGGAAGGCAAGAGGCAGGGAATGGCAGGGAATGGCAGCAGTGGGCAGTTTTACCAGTGAGAAGGAAAAAGCAGGAAGCCCCGGGGCCACAGGAACATGAACTGTATTTATAAATCGAGCACAGACAGACGCTATCACGATACCACGGAAAAAGAAAAGATTCAAGGACATCCTGCATGTAGGCCGCACAGACGTTTTGTCTTTTTTATTGCTGACGGACTTAAATACAGCTGCACACATACCCTCTCCGTCTGCGGGATTTCCAGTCTTGCTGACTGCGCTTCCCGTCTGGGCAGGCCTCTGAGAAACGTCAGCTTCTCCAGAGCCCTTTCATGTGGGGGAGCTCGTTCCCAGGGAAGAGCCGCGCTGTCGTCTTCCCCACCGCGGCCTCACAGTCCGCTCTCCCAGCACGCGGTACCTTTTCCTTCGGATTCTCTTGGCTCAAACACTTCTCCAGTGAGCTCAGTGTGGGGCCGAGGGCCCGCCTTGGGTCTTCCCAGCAGCAGGGGGGATCCTCGTCAGGCCCTTCTTGTCTCAATTATCGCGTCTCCCTCACCACTCTCCAGCCGGTGAAAACTCGCCATGGCCTTCTGTCACCACGACTGTGAGCCTCTAAGGCTCTCTTTAAAAGGACGGACACTGGGGACGCCACCCGAACCCAAGAGCGCTCCGGAGGACAGCGGGGCTGGGGCTGCAGCGGGCAGAAGGGCGAGCGGGAGTGCAGGCGGCGCCGCTGTGAAGGGCCGAGGTCAGCACCCGCTTTTGCTCACGGAGGGGAACACGAGAGGGACTTTCACCTTTGGGAGGCAGGGAGGAGGGGGAGGGCAAGGCGGAAAGCTCGACGTGTTCGGTGTCTGTTCTGCCCTGACGGAGCCTCCACGGGAGGAGCGGGCCCCTGAGCGGGGACAGTGGCCCCTCTGCCAAGCCCTGTCCCCGGGAGCGACAGCCAGCGCATCTCAGGGGCAGGCCGCCCTGGTGTCCTGCTGCGTCGCGGAGCCAGAGCGCTTATCCTGATCGAGTCTGTGCATCAGCACGAAAGGGCCTCAGGCAGCACAGAAGCCCGAGAGAGGTTGTTTGTTTGAGGTCCGGGACCACTGAAGAGAATTTCCACATACATGAAGGCTAACGGCCTCCTCCGTTTCGGCCCACTCGAGCTTACAGAAGGGCTGCCTGCCTTCTTCCCGGGAGCGGGGCCGGCCCGCAGTTCGCTTCTCCCACCTGCAAACAAACATCAACTGGCTGATGCCGTCTAAAAAAAAGAGTCCAGCGGCCTCCGAGGGTTTCGGGCACGAAAAGGGTGCGGGTGACACGTGATTACACCTACAGCGCCATCCGCAAGAGAAGCCAGTTTGTAATGTCAGAAGTATTTTCCGAACGGTACAAACACGGTTCTCTACGGGGACGTAATGCATCGAAGGTTGACAGGACTCACTCATGAGGGAAAAGGCCAAGGTGGTGAAGCTCAGAGAGAGCGACGGGGCGCGGGACATACGCAGCGAACCTGGAAGCGCAAGGAACCGCAGAACCTGCAGGTGCAAGAGACTCCGCGATGCCCCCCTGCAGCCAGTCCCAAGACCCGCAGGGAAAGGAGCGTCCTTACCTCCAAAGCGGAGGGACCGCACGAGAAATCTGACGGGGCAGGCTTCGCTTTCCCCCACTTTACTACGCTCCCCCTTTGGTTCTCTTCTACTCTTCCATGACTCTGCTCTCATCGAGCCGGGCATAAAAATGCTCAGCTTTAACTGCTTCCTTCGGTCCTCGTTTGCTCCTGAAGGTTCCCATGTCATGTAGAACTTCAGGAAATTTTGTGTGCTTTTCTCCTGCTAATCGGTCTCTTTCTACACGAGCTCCAGCGTAGAAGGGTAACTTAAAAGAACTCAGAAGGCTAGAGGAAAATGTTTTCCTCCTCTAACACAAAAACACAGATTACACACACACATAACATATATACTCAGTGAACGACCAGTAAAAGAAGTTTGCAAAGTCAGTCAATTAGATGGCAATAACTCATCTCTTGAGTGGTCTCCACTTTGGACAGAAATTGTTTGCAGCATGTTGATTTCGACTTTTTATGACCCAACTTTCGGGAAGCTGAGCTGTAGTAAAATAGTCAAACACAGCTACATCTCCCTGAAAAAGTCAAAACCTCCTGTGTGGTTTTGTAGGTAAGACTCTAGTAGGTCTTCAAGTGTGGCAAATCTTTTTGCGCCATTCCTAGGCTTTGGATAATTACACTTAATGTAGTTTTTGGCTCTGTGTACTGCAGTCACCAGACTAGGCAAGGAATATCTCATCAGGGGAATCCTAAACTCCTACAGATTTACTGGCACATTCAACATGCAGAATCTCACACGCTTATGATCCCAGGCCCCTGATATTCTCTGCTATCTTTATTCTAACAGGTGAGCAAACAATGGTTCATAAAGACTGTGACTTACCCGTTCTTGGTCAGAGAGCTGGGACCCAACCTCAAGGCCTGCTCTTCTGAAACCAAACCCCAAGCCTGTTCCTCTGTGGTACTGCCCTCCACATCCCTTCCCACTGGTAGAGGGTCTTGTTTTTAAAAGTCTTTGTGAATTGAAGGAACAGGAGGCAGGTGGCCTGTGTTATGGATGAGACACTGAGGACCAAGATCACCTGCTCTCAAATGGCAGCACCCCAACAGGGCCCAGGTGTTCTACACAAGCTCGAGTCAGCCACGCGGTCTCCTGGTGTGGATCCTCTCCAACTCTGGATGCCAAGACTACCAGACAAGATGAAACCCCCCTGTCTCTGCTGTACCACCCAAGCCTAGTGGCCCTGCTGTGCAACCTCCGATTGCTCTTTCTCAAGCAAACTCCCTTTCCAACCTGTCTAGCTCTTAGCCTTCACCCGGGGCAGGCTGACAAACTGGAAGGCGTGGGCACTGCCACAGCTAAAGCTGCTGTTCCTACCACAGTTATTTGCATTTTAAAAGGAGCTGAAGTGAGCTGGCTTTCTTACCCTCTGCCTAGTAGGTGGGCCTAAGAGATGACTGAGGGCCCTGCAGACCCTCTCACCCCAGGCCCTAGCTACAAACAGGACAATGGCTTACACCTTTGACTGCTTTCCCTTTTTTGTTTTTGCTTTTTTAAGATTTTATTTATTTGAGAGCGAGCTAACGTGCATGAGCAGGGGGAAGGGCAGAGGGAGAAGCAGACTCCCCGCTGAGCACGGAGCCTGCCGCAGGGCTCCATCCCAAGGCCCTGGGATCACCAGCCAAGCCAAAGGCAGACGCTCAGGCCACTGAGCCAGCCAGCTGCTCCCCTTTGAGTACTTTTCTACTGTACATCGCTGTTTTAAATTATAAAATATGAACCTAAAAAAGGTAACGAATTCATGGAAGTTCCTATGTCATTTCTTAGCCAATATATAAGTCAAAAGTACAATATTAGTCTGCATTTTGAGGCAAGGGTTGCTGAAATGTTTTATGTTGAAAACGTCAAACAGGGCAACTTTGGCTTCCAGAATCCTCACAGGGGCTTTTCCAGCAATCCCCAAACACCACGGTCCCACGTGTCCCGTGTGGAAGCCTGACCCTGAGTGGGCCCAGCTGTGGGGCCCAGCTGTAGGTCCTTTACCAAATGTGAGCTCATTTCAGGACTTAACTGCCAGTTTCAAGTTCCTGCATTTAAACAACATCGATCCTATTTCCCCAACCTCCCAGCCCCTCGTAACCACCATTCTACTTGTTTTTA
>RCUC01055025.1:0-10269 GCA_003697995.1 Taxidea taxus jeffersonii | reverse complement strand
CTTAGGGGGAAAGCTCTCAGTTTTTTTCCAGTGAGAATGATATTTGCTATGGTCTTTTCATAGATGGCTTTTATGATATTGAGGTATGTGCTTTCTATCCCTACACTGTGAAGAGTTTTAATAAAAAAAGTAAGCTATACTTTGTCAAATGCTTTTTCTGCAACTATTGAGAGGATCAGATGGTTCTTGTCCCTTCTTTCATTAATGTAGTATATTACCTTGATTGATTTGCAGATGTTGAACCACCCTTCCAGCCCAGGAATAAATCTCACTTGGTTGTGGTGAATAATCCTGTTAATGTACTGTTGGATCCTACTGGTTAGCATTTTGGTGAGGATTTTTGCATTTGTATTCACTGGGGATATTGGTCTGGAGTTCCCCTTTCTGGTGAGGTGTTTGTCTGGTTTTGGGATCAAAGTAATGCTGGCTTCATAGAAAGAGCTTAGAAGTTTCCCTTCCATTTCTACTTTCTGAAACAGCTTCAGAAGAATAGATATTAATTCTTCTGTAAATGTTTGGTAGAATTTCCCTGGGAAGCCATCCAGTCCTGGACTCTGGTTTGTTGGGAGTGTTTGATGACTGCTTCAATTTCCTTACTGGTTATGGGTCTGTTCAGGTTTTCCATTTCTTTCTGTTTCGGTTTTGGTAGTTTATACTTTTCTAGGAATGCATCCATTTCTTCCAGATTGCCTGATTTGTTGGCATATAGCTGCTCATAATATGTTCTTATAATTGTATTTCTTCGGTGTCGGTTGTGATCTCTCCTCTTTCACTCACGATTTTATTAATTTGGGTCCTTTCTCTTTTCTTTTTGATAGGTCTGGCCAGGGTAAGTTTCTCAATCTTATTAATTCTTTTAACAGACCAGTTCCTAGTTCGTTGTTCCGTTCTACTGTTCTTTCAGTTTCTATTTCATTGATTTCTGCTCTAATCTTTTTTTTTTTTCCTCTTCCTCTGCTGGGTTTAGGCTTTATTTGCTTTTCTTTCTCCATCTCCTTTAGGTGTAGGGTTAGGTTGTATATTTGAGAACTTTTCTATTTCTTGAGAAAGGCTTGTATTGCTATATACTTCCCTCTTAGGTTTGCCTTTGTTGAATCCCAAGTGCTCTGAACAGTTGTGTTTTCATTTTCATTTGTTTCCATGAATTTTTAAAATTATTCTTTAATTTCTTGATTGACCCATTCACTGTCAGTAGGATGTCTTTAGCCTTATTTGAAGATAATTTCAATAAATATATTGGAAACACTTGGGGGAGATTTGAAACAATTTGAAAACTTTGAGTCACAGATGAACCATATAGCCTAGAAATATTTAAAATATTAAGTAAAAGGTATATCATATATGTAGATAGAATCTATTTTATCATTTGCTACCATAAAAAATCATGAGTCTATTTTATTTTATTTTTTAAGATTTTTTTAAAAGTAATCTCTGCACCCAACACACCCAACATGGGGCTTGAACTCACAACCCTGAGATCAAGAGTCATATGCTCCACTGAGTGAGCCATTTAGGTGCCCCCATAAATCTCATTTTAAAAAGTTAAAATTTATCAAAACTTACACACACACTTGCAGACTATACATGGTGCTATTTGCAATCAAGAGAAATGTAAACACATGTAAAGATGCAGTCTAAAATCCTAACTGCCTAAAATTAGCTATAGTATATATTTTACCATCATGATTTCATAACCACTTCCTGTTGCTACTGCGGTGAGCTCAAGTGTGAGCACCCGTTTAAAACATCAGATGCTAATCATCTCCCAGCGAGTGTTTCCTCTCTCCAGGAAACTGCGTATTGCAATAAAAATGATCTCTTGCAGTTCTATGACTATTTAAGCTTTTGGAGAGTCAAAAGTTATACATGGATTTTCAGTGGCACAGGGGTCAGTGTCCCTCACCCCTGCACTGTTCAAGAGTCGAATGTGGGTTGCAAAGGCCAAATGGACCTTCCTCCCCACAAACTCACACTCGGCCAAGATAGTAAATGGAAAACAATATTACATTGTAGGAGAAATAACAGAAATCAGTGGCATCTACAAATAATTATGAAATGCATGGGAGTGGTCTCCATCGTATTCCCACTGAATTCATTAGTCTGGGCCCTCAATAAGGGATAATAGAATAGATAATGGCAGATGGCAGTGGACCACTGAAGAATTAACCCAGTAGGAGCCCCAATTTTTAACCACTGGGTCAGATGTAGTATATTTAGCTGAGCAAAATAACATAGCTTTTGTTATGTGGTAAGTAGCTATTGATCTTATTAGTATACATACTGATTCAATGTTAGAAATATGTGTAAAATCCTTATCATAACTAGCAGTGGATAATGTACAGAACTGTCAAATCATCATATCATACACTTGAAACTAATATTAACCCTGTATGTTAACTCTCCTGGAATTAAAATTTTACATCTGTATATCTATATCTCTCTCTTTATATGTATCAAGCATATATAAATAAAATATAAATATATAATATAAATATATAAAAACAATAATTATTATGATTTGTATTTCAAAATGTTCTAATTTCTTCTTCTTTTTTATTATTTTATTTATGTATTTGACAGAGAGAGAAAGTGCGCACAAGCAGGGGGAGCAGCAGGCAGAGGGAGAGGGAGACGCAAGCTTCCTGCTGAGCAAGGAGCCCAGACACGGGGCTCAATCCCAATCCCAGGACCCTGGGATCACAACCTGAGCTGAAGACAGATTTTTAACCAACTGAGCCACCCAGGCCCTCCCAAAAAGTCAAAATTTCAACATAAATTCATCTCTGGCTATTTTATTTTATTTTATTTTTAGGTGGGCTCCACACCCACATGGGGTTTGAACTCACAACCCTGAGATGATGACCTGAGCTGAAACCAAGAGTCAGATGCTTAGCCGACTGTGCCACCCAGGCTCCCCATGAGGAAATTTCTTACCAAATTCACTATTTGCTGAAAGTGTCTCTTAATATAATCGACTCTATTACCTTAATTTCTTTATTAGAACAGACAGCTTTTTAAAAAACAGATTTTATTTATTTATTTGACAGACAGAGATCACAAGTAGGCAGAGAGGCAGGCAGAGAGAGAGTGGGGGAAGCAATCTCCCCACTGAGCAGAGAGCCCCACGAGGGGCTCGATCCTAGGACCCTGAGATCATGACCTGAGCTGAAGGCAGAGGCTTGACCCACTGAGCCACCGAGGCACCCCAGAACAGACAGCTTTTAAATTTTGCTCCACCTCAGGGAATTTCAGCTGCTAATCAGTGTGAAATCAAGACATATCTTATTCTACTCCTTTTCTGGTCACAATGCTAATTAAAAAATTTTTTTTTGCTTTTATTTAAATTCCAGTTAATTAACATACAGTGTTATGTCAGTTTCAGGTGTACAATATAGTGATTCAACACTTCTATGCAACACTGGTGCCCAACCCCACAGACAAGGGTGCTCCTTCATTCCCATCACCTATTTCCCCAATCCCCCCTCCTCCTCCCCTCTGGTAACCACCAGTTTGTTATCTATAATTTTTTTAAAAACATTTTATTTATTTATTTAACAGAGGGAGAGAGAGATCACAAGTAGGCAGACAGAAAGGCAGAGAGAGAGGGGGAAGCAGGCTCTCCGCTGAGCAGAGAGCCCGATGCGGGGCTCGATCCCAGGACCCTGAGATCATGACCTGAGCCGAAGGCAGAGGCTTTAACCCACTGAGCCACCCAGGCGCCCTTGTTCTCTATAATTAAGGACAATGCTAGCTAGGTTTTTGATCTAGACACATCAGTAGTATGTCTTCACTTTATTTTTATTTATTTAACTTTTATTATATTAGTCACCATAGAGTACATCATTAGTTTGTGATGTAGTGTCCCATGTGTCTTCATTTTAAATTTAAAAATTTATCCCTATTTTTATTGACTGATTGGTTTTATTTTTAGGTAATCCCTCCACTCAAGGTGGGGCTCAAACTCACAACCCCAAGATCATGCTCCATTGACTGAGCTAGTTAGGCATCTCCTTATTTATTTATTTTTTTAAACTAGTAAAATAATTTAATTATAATTAAAATGAAAAAGTACTTCAATTTAATTATCACTGTAATTTACATAGGTATCACTGTAACTCAAGCTGTCGGCATAAGATATTTAATAAATGCATTGTAATGTTACATTGGTAAGTGGGCAATTAAATCATTGAACTGAATCAATCTATTGTCACTGATCAGATCAGTAATAGGTTTATGTGAATTACCAGGAACAATGCACATGCTTGGGCTTGATACCTGCTTTACAGTGTAACAATAATATCTTACCCAATGCATGGTTGAAGGCAATGTTGTCCGACTGAAACAACAAAGTTGTCCCCATGCCGGGGTGGCTCAGTCAGTTAGATGTCTGATTCTTGACTGTGGTTTGGGTCATGCCTTTGGGGTCGTGAGACTGAGCCCCTCAGCAGGCCCCGCTCAGCGGGGAATCTGCTTAAGATTTCTCTTTTCCTCTGCCCTTCACCCTGCTCTCTCCCACTCTCTCAAATAAATAAGTAAATCTTAAAAAAAAAGCACCAAAGTTGTATTGAACAGAAAAAGAGTTTATGGGGTTTCAGTTTTTAAATTTAAATAAAAATTAGTTATACTTAGATGAATTTAAAAATTGATTTCTTTAATTGTCTCAGCCACATCTCAGATGCTCAATAGCCCCATGTGGCTTGTGGTTACCATATTGGATAGTACTGACATAGAGCAAAATATAAGACTAACCTAGTAATCTTATAGAGGACACTATACTCAGTAATGAAAGGAAAGCATTATTTTCCAGCATAAATATGGAGTATTTAAGAAAACTGAGCACATGTGAGACCATAGAGTAACAAAATTAAAGGGCTGGAACTACAGAAATTATGTTCTTTCAGACCATAATGCAATTAAGATAAAGATGATAAGCAGAAAACTCCCACACACTTAGAAATTTAAGCATGTACTTCTAAACGTTCCATGCAATCAAGATGAAATGATGGAAAATAAAAAAAATTTTAAGCTGAATGATAAAAATTCTACACATCAAAACTATCATATCTGGATAAAGGACACACTACTGAAGAAAAGAATTGGAAGATTTGACTGTGTGAAGAACATTTGTTACCGAAAACCTCCATGACAAGAGTGAAAAACCAAATCACGAACTGGGAGAAGATATTTGCAAAATATATAACTGACCCCAAAATAACACATACAAAATAGAAAACCTCCTACAAATCCTTAAGAAGAAGAAAAGCAACCCAATAAAAATTTGGGCAAAAGTCAAGAATAGGCATCGCACTGGTTTCTGATCACTGCTCTAACAAGTTGCCACAGACTTAGGGGCTTACGACAATGCAAATATATTCTCTTACAGTTCTGGAGGTCAGAAGTCTAAAATCAAGGTTTTGGCTGGATTTCTTGTGAAAGCTTTAGGGAGAAGTGGTTTTCTTGGCTTTCCAATCCATTTGCATTCTTTGGCCCCTTCCACATGTCACTCCAGACTTTTGCCTCTGTCCTCATACCTTCTATTGTGTACCCTTTGATTGTCTGCCTTTTTTTTTTTTTTAAGATTTTATTTATTTATTTGACAGAGATCACAAGTAGGCAGAGGGGCAGGCAGAGATGTGGGGAGAGGAAGCAGGCTTCCTGCTGAGCAGAGTTTGATGCAGGTTGATCCCAGGACCCTGGGATCATGACCTAAGCCGAAGGCAGAGGCTTTAACCCACTGAGCCACCCAGGTGCTCCCTTCTGCCTCCTTCTTATAAGGAATCCTGTGATGTCATCAGGCCTACTCAGACAATCCATGAGTGTCCCCATCTCAGGATCCTTAACTTAATCACATCTGCAGAGTCCCATTTCCAATATAAGGTGACATTCACAGGTTCTGGGGATTATGACGTGGGTATCTTAGGGGGAATTATGTGGTATACTATAGGCATTTTATGGAAAAGACATAAACCTATGAGATAGGAGAAGGCAGTTAAATAATACCTTTAAAATTCTGAAAGAAAATAACCATCAATCAAGAATTCTCTAGCCAACTAAATAACAATTCAAGATTGAGGATAAAACGAAAGCACTTTAAGACCAAAGAGGATGAAAAGAGTTTACCCCCGACAGTTCGCCAGTAGAAAAACTATATAAGGTTGTGTTTCTAGAAGAAGGAAATTTGGCACACCCATGTTCACAGCTCTATTCACAATCACCAAGAAGGTTTGAAAGCAATCCATATTCCATCGGTGGATGAATGAATGAACAGAATTTGGTATATACACACATACACCCAATGAATATTAGTTGAGAAGATGTTGGTCCATGAAGGAGAGGTTGTTGGTGATGATGCCCAAGTTTTTGGTTGGGATCCAGGATGGATGGTCAAGTTAGTCAGTGAGGTGTAGAACATGTAAGGAAAAGATTTTAATTTTCTTGGGGGTATGAAATTACAATGGGTTTGCAGTCAGAAGCCCTTTCAAAAGTGCTGATTTGAATAATGGGGAAGCTAGCCATACCGTAGAGTTTAAGGTTTTGTCATTTGTAGCCACACTGCCTATTCAAATCCCAACTTCTCCATCTCACTAGCTGGTCAACCTTGAATAAGTTACATCACCTCTCTCCTCTGTAAAAGAGGATAACAGACTTACATCATGAGGTTGGCATGGGGAATAAATGAATTAGTAGTCATCTAGCATGTAGAAAATTCGTCATTTACTTACTAAGTACTGAATAAATGTTAGTGTAACAGGGCTTAAATTGGAAAACTTGGAATTTCGAGATATAATGTTTTAGAAAATACAAAATGTATGATATTCTGAAGTGATTTGCTAATCTGAGATGAAATATTTCAAGGGGAAAAAAAGGCCCCAAATAAAAGAATACATAATGATTATGTCTTTCTCAAGCCCTGTGCCCACATCTGAGTTGTATAACATGGCAGAGCTGTTGGAAATTAGAGAGAGGATTATCTTTGGAAAGAGATATGCCGTTAGTTCTCAAGGGCAAGGGGTGAGGGTGCCACTTCCTTCATCTTAAGCCTAGAGAGGGCGACTCGGACATGTTCATTGACTCCTGCCTGAAAAGTGAAAAAGGCAAGAGACAGGCTCTCCGGCAGATGAAGGGAAGGAGATATGGCTGCATTCGAACTGTATGCTCAGAGTTTTTTTCGCTCTAAGGATGCATGCAAATATCCTGTGGACCAGATGTGAACATAAAGACACCAGCTTATCTTATGTCTTGATTAATGGAATCCCTTGGAGGAGTGAAAAGTCTCCAAGGGTTTAAAAAAAATCCATTTGGCAAACTGTCAAAGAGATCAAATCACTTAAAATGTGAAGACTATCAAGCTGGACTTAAACTTCTCTGTAACAATGTTAAATGCTAGAAGATGTGGGACGATGCCCCAAAGGCCCACAGGGGCAGCATCTGGAACCGAGGGGCCCTCCAGCTTTCCTTGAAGAGAGCAAGGTTGGCTCTGGTCAAGGGTTGTTCTCTCATCCATTGCCTGTTGATCCAGTCTTGCCCCTTCCTTCCGCCAGAGGGGCTCCTGGCTCCAGCAATGGGGACAGGAATGTGTGCAGGCAGGTGTCATAGTTCTTGCTGGGCCTGGTGGAGAGGGCTGGGCTCCCTGAACTGCTGAGGGACATGGAGCAGGTGCCTACCACGCTGAGGGGAAACTGGGCTATTCTCCCAGCCAAGTGTGCTTGTGCGCACACACACACATGCACATTCTTTTTTTTAATTAATTATTCTTTTATTTATTTATTTATTAGTTAGAGAGAGAGAGAGATCGAGCACAGGCAGACAGAGAGGCAGGCAGAGGCAGAGGGAGAAGCAGGCTCCCTGCCGAGCAAGAAGCCCGATGTGGGACTCGATCCCAGGACGCTGGGATCATGACCTGAGCCGAAGGCAGCCGCCCAACCAACTGAGCCACTCAGGCGTCCCACATGCACATTCTTTTGTGGGTAAACTTATGCTTTGGATACTTTGCCCAGGAGAGTGGGGGGCTTCGTAGAGATGTAAACTTCTAGAAATTCTATCTGTTGTTGCCTGTGAGCACTGCCTTCCCCCCACATGCTAAGGCCATTGCTCTCCTTTCGGATGATTTCCAAAACCCCTATTTCAGTGCACTTGGAAGAGGTAGCCTCACCTCCAACAAGAAGGTTATTCTCCAGAGCCCCCTTTTCAACAGCAGGGCTGTCTGCTCCTCCAGCTGCCATTCTCATACCCTCCGCTAAGGCTGCCAGGAATGAAGAGGGGAGGGGGAAGACGTGGGTGGTGGCAGGAGGCAGGGCCTGGGGGAGAGCTGGGACCCTGCTGGCTCCAGCCTGAGGACTCTGCCCTGCCTCGTTCCCCTGCTGTTGGTGCTCCTGCTGGTGCTGCCAGGTGAGTGCTGGGCAGAGAGCAGCTGGGCTGGCGCAGGGCCCTGGGGGGAGCAGGGCTGGGGGTTGCCTGGGTGCTACACTGGGTTTCTCTAACTCAAATGCAACTGCCAGGGACTGGCGGAGGGTGGGGTATTACTACAATTCAGATTTGATTTGCTAAGCCTGGAATGCAGCCTGAGAACCTGCATTCCTGGTAATGCCAGTGCATCCGGGGATCACATTTTGGGTAAAAGAATCTGGAACGTTTTCCAGGCCAGATGGGGTACCATGGGAGCAGTGAGCCGGGTCCAGGGCTGTCCTCGGGGGCACATCCCTTCCTCATACCTTATTTGGCTGAGAGGGCTTCTGACACCACTGGAATCCTGAGATTCTTCTCCCAAAGAATAGAGATGCTTAGAAAAATTCTTAGCAAAATCATGATGGAATTTATTTATTTATTTTTAAAGATTTTATTTATTTATTTGACAGACAGAGATCATAAGTAGGCAGAGAGGCAGGCAGAGAGAGAGGGGAAGGGAAGCAGGCTCCCTGCCAAGCAGAGAGCCCGATGCGGGGCTTGATCCCAGGACCCTGGGATCATGACCTGAGGTGCAGGCAGAGGCTGTAACCCACTGAGCCACCCAGGTGCCCCAATCATGACAGAATTTTAAAAATAAAATCTATTTACATATTTGAAAATCCCCTTATACTCTGGGCTTTCCACTCTCCCCCAAATCTTGAGCTCATGGGTATTGCTTCATCAGCTAAAATCTCGACAGGGTTCAGATCCTTCCAACTCCTTCCCTAAAGATTTATTTTCAAACTATTTCTCCACTCCTAGAAACAGAGTGGTGTCACTTGAGCGGAGCCTTGAAAAGAAGGCTGAGCCCTCAGCTCGCCTGGTCTGGCTCTAGCTCGGGGGCTCTGGCCTCATGGGCAAAGCTGCAGATGTGTTTGTGGGAGGCCAGTGTGGGTCTCAGAGAATGAAGCCAGAGGGCTGGGATGTCTGCAGCAGATAGGGGGGACCATGGGCTCCCAAGAGAGCAGGGGATGAGGGAGGAGGCAGGCCTGTGTTTAGGCCCTGGATTTTTAAGGAAAAAACCTTCGGTCTGAAGACTTTAGGAGATGGAGCACGATTTTGTGGGAACCTTCCAGGAGGTCCCAGAATTTGTGGTATTTTGGTGGTGACACTCACAGGGAAGAGGATCAGAAGGGGGTTCAGAATTAGACATGGCAGCTTCAAAACGAGTCCTTTAGTCCTGCTTTTTCCTCTCTCCCTCCCAAATTTCCAAGTTCTCTGGTGAGTTCTGGAGACCCCAGTTCAGTTCCCAGAGCCTCTCGAAGATGGTAGGTGTCTGGCTATGGGTCTGGGGTGGGCACAGGAGGGAGTAAAGAGCCAGAGATAGGGCCTCCAAGAATGACTCAAAATCTGGGTCACTTGGGTGGCTCAGTCAGTTGAGCGTCTGTGTTTGGCTCAGGTCATGATCCCAGGGTCCTGGGATCAAGCTCCACATGGGGCTGCCTGCTCATCTGCTTCTCCCTCTCCCTCTGTCCCTCTGCCTCCCCCGGCTTGTGCTCTCTCTCAAATAAATAAAATCTTAAAAAAAAAAAAGATTACTCAATCTCCCAGCATCGGACTATGCCAAGCCTGCTCTGTGTTAGATCCCAGGTTTCCTGGTAATACCGGAAATGTGTTTAGAGCGTGCTGGCCCTGCCCTTTGAAATGAGGTGAGGCTGAGAGCCAGACTTGAGAATTTACCATATTAGTCTTTAGTCTGGCAATGCTCCAGGAGAACCAGGGCAGGAGCCCCCAGCAGCCGGAGCTGCCTCCCCTAAGTCCAAGGACCCTGCAGAAGCATGAGGCAGGGAGGCGCTGCAGGCTTCCTCATAGACAGAGCTTGTG
>RCUC01055024.1:0-47038 GCA_003697995.1 Taxidea taxus jeffersonii | reverse complement strand
AAGACAGTATGGTACTGGCACAAAAACAGACACATAGATCAATGGAACAGAATAGAGAGCCCAGAAATAGACCCTCAACTCTATGGTCAACTAATCTTCGACAAAGCAGGAAAGAATATCCAATGGACAAAAAGACAGCCTCTTCAACAAATGGTGTTGGGAAAATTGGACAGCCACATGCAGAAAAATGAAATTGGACCATTTCCTTACACCACACACGAAAATAGACTCAAAATGGATGAAGGACCTCAACGTGAGAAAGGAATCCATCAAAATCCTTGAGGAGAACACAGGCAGCAACCTCTTCGACCTCAGCTGCAGCAACTTCTTCCTAGGAACAATGCCAAAGGCAAGGGAAGCAAGGGCAAAAATGAACTATTGGGACTTCATCAAGATCAAAAGCTTTTGCACAGCAAAGGAAACAGTCAACAAAACCAAAAGACAACTGACAGAGTGGGAGAAGATATTTGCAAACGACATATCAGATAAAGGGCTAGTATCCAAAATCTATAAAGAGCTTAGCAAACTCAACACCCAAGGAACAAATAATCCAATCAAGAAATGGGCAGAGGACATGAACAGACATTTCTGCATAGACGACATCCAGATGGCCAACAGACACATGAAAAAGTGCTCCACATCACTGGGCATTGGGGAAATACAAATCAAAACCACAATGAGGTACCACCTCACACGAGTTAGAATGGTTAAAATTAACACGTGAGGAAATGACAGATGTTGCCGAGGATGTGGAGAAAGGGGAACCCTCCTACACAGTTGTTGGGAATGCAAGCTGGTGCAACCACTCTGGAAAACAGCATGGAGGTTCCTCAAAAAATTGAAAATAGAGCTACCCTATGACCCAGCAATTGCACTACTGGGTATTTACCCTAAAGATACAAATGTAGTGATCCAACGGGGCACGTGTACCCGAATGTTTATAGAAGCAATGTCCACAATAGCCAAGTTATGGAAAGAACCTAGATGTCCATCAACAGACGAATGGATAAAGAAGAGGTGGTATATATATACAATGGAATACTATGCAGCCATCAAAAGAAATGAAATCTTGCCATTTGTGACGACATGGATGGAACTAGAGGGTATTATGCTTAGTGAAATAAGTCAACTGGAGAAAGACAACTATCATATGATCTCCCTGATATGAAGAAGTGGAGATGCAACGGGGGTGGGAGTTAAGGTGGTAGGAAAAGAAAAAATGAAAGAAGATGGGATTGGGAGGGAGACAAACCAAAAGAGACTCTAATGCCATAAAAGAAACTGAGGGGGGTGGGGGGAAGGGGGGTTGGGAGAGGGTGGTGAGGTTACATTATATGTTTAATAAAAATAAAATTAAAGAATCAAAGCAAAAATTTAAAAAGATGGAGGCAAATACTGGAGTTATATTGCCTGAAGCCAAAAAAAAACTCCTGGTCACCTGAAGTTAGTATCAAGCAAGAAAGGACTATCCCCTAGAACTTTCAAAGCATGTCCCGGCCAACATCCCAATTTTGGACTTCTAAACTTTAGAACAGGAAGAGAACAAATATCTATTGTTTTCAACCAAACATTTGTGAATCTTTGCTATGGCAGCTCTAGGAAAGTAATACAGGTAGGTATTTCTGGTTCATGGTTTGTGTAATCATTTTCCCCATAGTCTACTTATCTGGTTGTCTGTAACATCTAAGATTTTTTTTTAAGTTTTTCATTACTTATTTGACGGAGAGAGAGAGGTTGGGAGAACGAAAGAGAGCACAAGCAAGGGAAAGAGGAGAGGGAGAAGCAGGCTTCCTACTGAGCATGGAGCTTAATGAGGGGCTCAATCCCAGGATCTTGGGATCATGAACTGAAGCTGAAGGCAGATGCTTAATCAATTGAGGCACCCCTGTAAATTCTAAGCTCTAATGATGGTTAGGTCCATTCATTGATTGATTTATACAGTAAATGGACTACTACTATATCTGTGCATTGCCTGTAAAATGTTTGAAAGGCATTGTGCAAATTTGCTTAATATATCTAAACAGGTGGTTTTATATAATATTAGATAATGACTCTGTACAAATGGGCATTATGAAAACAAAGATTTAATATATAAACAATAAAAATAGAGTACTAGAGTAGAAGTCAAAAGATTTGGGTTGCAGAGTTATTATCACTATTTTTAAGTGTGTGATGCTAGGCAAACTACTACATTTTTTTTTCACATCTATCATCAGATAATAAAAATGTGAAGCTTTCTATCACATAGGATTCTCTGATGGATAAATGAACTGTTTTATTAAAGTGGTACAATAAAATAAACTATATCATATTTATTAAAAAACTGTTCAAGAAGGTACCCAAATAAAATGTGCATAAACAGCATTTTCCCGAATAATAGCAAATCACTGTTCAATTAGTGCCCATCTTAGTGGTTAAAGAGGTGCTTACCAGGGACAAAATCTGTATTAATAATTCAGGGTGTCATTTTCACAAAGTTACCTGGAGCCTTTTTGCAGACCAAGAGTTGAGAGCGTAGGTAGTATCTGGCCTCTAGTTTGTAACTGATTGGCTTTACAGTCCACGAACATGGAACCAATGATTCACAAAATTCACAAGTCTCCTGCACACTTCATAGAAGTATCTCTCAAAAGCATTTTGAGATAGCTCATCTTTCCAATCTGTTTTTTAAGAGGAATGAAGATAGTGATGGTGCCATAAAGGCATTTCCTAGGGGAACTGATGAGGTGACAGCCTGGTCATCTGGTTGCTCTGTTGATTGCAGAATTTCCATTGTTCATTTTTAAACTTTCATAAAACTCCATATACAACATGATAAAGGGAAAAAAGGCAAACGCTAGCTGCATGCATGCCGAATTAACAAAATTTGGGAATATGGGTACTTTTCAAAAAGATAATTTGTCTCCATTTCCATCATTTTATGTGTACTACTGGCATTTTGACACCTGCAGATTTTGGCTGGGCCTGTATTGAGCAGATGCACACTCCATCTCACATGGGTGTGGTTTTCAGGCGTCGCACTTCCCTTCACAAGCATTTTCCCCCTGGGAAAGAGCTGAATATTGCCATTTATCTTGTGTATTCCTTTCAAATCATACTCTGTATGTCATTTTTGTTCATTAATATGATAATTAGAAAATTTATTCTCTCTACCCCACCTTTTTAAAATCTAGAATTTAATATTATTTATTTCCCCTTTTCCCCTAGCTATTCCTTTTCAGTTTTCCTTGATAGGAAGTTGTAAAATGGGACAGAATGAGTGAGAAAGCGATGCAATACCTCATTGGCTAAAATCTCCATTATGGCTCTTTAATATATTTAGTCATATAGAGATAATTAAGTGCCACTTAAAGTAAACTGATTATATTTAAAATGTAATTCTTTATGTTTTTCATAACTTGGTTTCGACTTTATAGATACTGTATGGTCCATGTTTTATGAGTTGTAAGCATGTATTTAAAACTAACAATAATGATACATTATTAAAATTTAGAAATAGTAGCACTATTAGTTAAACCTTAGTATCCACTAGGAGGAGCTGACTGCTTTATCAAGAATATGTAAGATTAATATCTTAAAATATTTAATAAAATATTATCAGTATGTTGGGAATAATATGATAAAAGTAAAACTAAGTTGAGATAAATTATATGTCATTAGGATTATATAATAGGGAGCTAGAAGTACACATTGAATACCATTGTATGTTTTCAGCTAATTACTGGATTCAGAGTCCAGAGTGCTAACCATTACACCATGGAACCCGGCGGCTTGTTTTCAGCTAATTAAACTGAGGGGTTTGAAATAATTAAAACAAATAAGTGTATGTATGATTTTTTACATCAAATATTCATGTGAATTTATCTTCTTTTTTGAAGATTAAATTTCTTTATAGCAGTGTGGACATACAAATGGCTAACAGGCACATGAAAAAATGTTCAACATCCAGTAGCCATCAGGGAAATACAAAGCAAAACAATAAGATAACATCTTATGTCAGTTATACTACTAGGTATTTACCCCAAAGATACAGGCATAGTGAAAAGAAGGGGCACATACATCCCATCATTCATAGCAGCAACGTCCACAATAGCCAAACCGTGGAAGGAGCCAAGATGTCTCTCAACAGATGAATGGATAAAGAAGATGTGGTTCATATATACAATAGAATATTACTCAGCCATCAGAAAGGATGAATACCTACCATTTGCATTGACATGGATGAAACTGGAGGGGATTATGCTAAGTGAAATAAGTTAGGCAGAGAAAGACAATTATCAAATGTGCAATATAAGGAATAGTGCAGAGGACCATAAGGGAAGGGAGGAAAAACTGAATGGTAAAAAATTAGAGAGGGAGATAAATCATGAGACTCTGGACTCCGGGAAACAAGCCAAGGATTACAGAAGGGAGGGTAAGTGGGGGAATGGAGTAACTGGGTGATGGGTATTAAGAAGGGCATGTGTTGTGATGAGCACTGGGTGTTATACACAACTAATGAATCATTGAACATTATATCAAAAACTAATGATGCCCTATATGTTGGCTAACTGAACATAGTAATAATAAATAAGTAGACCTGAAAGTAGGATATAGAGAAATGCATAGTTTTGGAGTAAGAAATATAGTACTTACCAAAAAACCCAATCGTTTTGAGGTGTGATGACATGACCAAGAACTAATTTATCTGGGGGTGTTGGGAATAAGTACAAGCACCTTACTTGTGTCACTTTCCTATTTCAGTTGCAAAAATGTGGTATGGTATGCAGGAGAAGTGGTCAGTTGTGATGACTATAAAAGAATAATACAGCTTATGGTGACTGGCTTGTATTCAAGAGCAGCCTTGGAGATGGTAAATGTATCTGCCAATTTTAGAATTTGTTAAGGATTCTGGTCAAGGATTTGATTCAAATTTCACTTAGCATCGGGGTTCACTTAGCCACCTGGGTGGCTCAGTTGGTTGAGCGGCTGCCTTCGGCTCAGGTCATGATCCCAGCATCCTGGGATCGAGTCCCACATTGGGCTCCTTGCTCGGCAGGGAGCCTGCTTCTCCCTCTGCCTCTGCCTGCCTCTCTGTCTGCCTGTGCTCATTTGCTCTCTCTCCCTCTCTCTCTGACAAATAAATAAATAAAATCCTAAAAAAAAAAATTCATTTAGCATCATTATCAGTCTCCTTTTGATTGTCCTAGATTCTGAATCCTTTTGTGGCATAGAGATGGCACAGAAGATACAGAGGGCACTCTGCATACTCTGATTTAGGGCATTTGTCTGTGACTAGGACAAACTGAGGCAATAAGGCTGAAGGATTGAAAGGGCCAGCTCTGTGCTTGGATGGGCTTATGATCACATATCTATTCTTCAACTTAGTACCTACGTGACCTTGGGCAGTTTATTAATCCAACCACATGGTATCATCAAGTTATTGCTAAGAATTAAATGCTTAGTTTAGTATTTAACATAGAGAAAATTCTCAATGAATATTAGCTTTTACAATTATTGTTTTTATTGCTACCTGGCATCAATCTGTACACCAATATTTATTAATCAGCTCATTCATTTAGGATAATCATATATTAATGACCAACTCTGTGTTAAACATTGTACTAGGTATTGTGCTATTTACTAACTAGGCAGTAAGCTAGCTATTCTTAAGTTTTCCTACACTCTTGTCTAAGTTCCTTACAAGTTCAAAATTCCATGGATACTTAATATTAAAATATTCATGGCCTGGACTATAGCTATTACATACTATGCTTATAAACCCCGAATTAAAGGAACAAAGGAACTAACCTCAGAGTGAAATTTCCTTGTCTTCTAGAGAAATAGACAAAGAAATAAATGAGTCAGGAAGTGCTCTAGACTTTGAAGTTTTTAAGAGTTTGGGAATAATTTGTATTTCTCATATTGTTAATTGATAGAATTTATCTGTAAATATGATCTGTGCCTGAGTTTTTGTCAAGAATATTGTGTCAATTGAACTCCTTTACTTGCTATAGATTTGTTCAGATTTTTCATTTCTTTTTTTATCAAATTAGATGATTTAGTTCATTCTTTCTTTTTCTTTTTTTTTAAATTTAATTTCATTTCAGTGTAACAGAATTCATTGTTTATGCACCATACCCAGTGCTCCATGCAATATGTGCCCTCCATAATACCCACCACCAGGCTCACCCAACCTCCCACCCCCCCCCACCCCTTCAAAACCCTCAGATTGTTTTTCAGAGTCCATAGTCTCTCATGGTTCATCTCCCCCTCCAATTTCCCTCAAAATCCCTTCTCATCTCCATCTCCCCATGTCCTCCGTGTTAATTTAGTTCTTTCTAGGACCTTATTTAAATTGGGATAATTATCATCTTAACATACTGAATCTTCTAATCCATGAACATGGAATATTTCTTTCTTTAGGTCTTTAGGTCATCTTTAACTTTTCTCAACATGGTTTTGCAGTGTTTAATTTGTATTTATTCCCAAAGATTTAATTTTTTGATGTTTTGTGAATGGAACTCTTCTGAACTTCTCTTTTGGATTATTCATTGCTAGTTTATAACACTACAGTTGATTTTTCAACTAGCAATAATCACGCCTCGGATAAACCTCATTGGCTACAATACTGCCACTGTACAAAACTTAGTTGATTTTTATATATTAGATTTATATTCTGTGAACTTGCTGTACACACTTATTGATTCCATTCATTTGTAAAAAAAAATTCTTTAGCGCTTTCTACATATAGGATCATATTGTTGACAAATCAAGACAGTTTTATTTTTTCCATTCTATACTAGAGGACTTTTATATCAGATTTTTGCCTTTTTTGCACTCGTTGGAGCTCCTAGCATGTTGTTAAGTACAAGTGACAAGAGCAGGTATTGCTGTCTTATTCCTAAGCTTAATGAGGGAGAATTTTTTAAAAAAGGTTTATTTATTTATTTGAGAGAAAGAGAGAGAGATCAAGAGCAGGGGGAGGGATAGGGAAAGAGGGCAAAAGTCTCAAGAAGACTCTGCACAGAGGATAGAATCCCACAGGGTTCAATCCCAGGACCCAAAGATCATGACCAGAGATCATCACCCAAGAGGAAACCAAGAGTTGGACATTTAAGCACCTGCACCCTGCAGGCACCCAAATGAAAGAGGTTTACTAATTCAGCATTAAATATGCTAGTTTCAGTTTTCTCATAGCTATTCTTTATCAGATTAGTGAAGTTACCTTC
Organism: Taxidea taxus jeffersonii; assembly: GCA_003697995.1. Classification (NCBI taxonomy): domain Eukaryota; kingdom Metazoa; phylum Chordata; class Mammalia; order Carnivora; family Mustelidae; genus Taxidea; species Taxidea taxus. The sequence goes on along the minus strand of RCUC01055024.1, from coordinate 39,827 downwards.
TAGTATTAATTTTTTGAGGGATTTTTTTAATATCACATATAGGTGTGAGAGTCATTAAAATGTTTTTTTTTAATTGAGATAACCCTGAGGTGTTTATCTTTTAACATACAAATATTGTGTTCTATTAATTAATTTTGAACATTGCATTAGTCTTGTATTCCTGGGAAAAGTTTTACTTGGTCATGATGTATATTTTTATATGCTACTTAATTTTGGATTGCTAATATTTTGTTGATTTTTTGTCAATACTTATGAAAAACATCAGTATTAGTTTTCTGTCGTTATGTCTTTATCTGGCTTTAGCACTGGGCCAAAGTTGGCCTAACAGAAGAGTTGAGAAGCATTCTGGAGTGTGAACTATATAGGAGTGTGGGTAATTTATGTATCTTTTTTAGATATTTGATAGAATTTATTTGTAAAATGATCTGTGCTTGAGTTTTTCTTTTTTGGATATAATTTAAGTATCAATTTAACTCTTTACTTGCTGTACACTTATTCACATTTTCATTTCTTCTTTTATCAGTTTAGGTAATTTACTTCTAGGACTTTGTCTATGTAATTTAACTTGTGTACTTTCCCAGTGTTAAATTGTTTATATTTCTTTATAATACTTTTAAATTAAGTCAAATCCTTAATTTCTGTAAGATTCATAGTGATATATGACACTTTTCATTTCTGATTTTAATAATTTGTGTCTTTCTTTTTCTCTTGGTCCATCTCAATAAAATTTTATCAACTCTTTCTTAAATATTTTATTTATTTGAAATTTTATCAGCTTTTTTGGTTTTTCCAAAGAACTAGCTTTCAGTGTCATTAATTTTCTCTACAGATTTTTTCTTTTCTCCATTTTGCTAATTTCTATGTTAATATTTATTATTTCTTTCATTCTACTTTCTTTACATTTAATTTTTTTCTTTTATTGTCTTCTTAAATAGGAAGTTAGTGATTTGAAGTTATCTTTTCTAATATCAGCATTTAAAGTTAAAAATTTCCAACTATACTGTTAGCTACATTATAGAACTTTTTATATATGTTAGATTTTGTTTTCATTCAGTTCAAAATATTTCCTAATTTTTCTTGTGAATTCTTCTTTGAGACACAGATTACTCAGTAATATGTGATTTATTTTCCAAAGTTTGGCATTTCTCTGATATTTTTCTCTTGTTGATTTTTATTTAATTGTGAACATATTTATTTTCATTCCTTTTAAAATTATTGATTTCTATGTTATGACCCAGCATATGATTTATCATGGAGAATTTTCCATCTGCTCTTGAAAGAAAGGTATATTCTGTTATTGTTGGATGCATTTTCCCATAAATTTCAGTTAGATATTGACCTTTTTTGGAGGGGGGGATTGGTGATGATTTTTATTTTTCCTCACTTTTGAAACATAATTTTGCCAATTGGAGTGACTGGGTGGTTCATTCCATTGAGCATCTGCCTTTAACTAGGTCATGATCCCACCGACCTGAGGTTGAGCCCTGTGTGGGGCTCCTTGCTCAGTGAGGAGGCTGCTTCTCCCTCTCCTCTCCGCTGGTGATCTCTCTCTTGTCTCTGTTGCTATCTCTGTCTCTCACTCTCTCTCAAATAAATAAATAAATATCTTTGTAAAAAAAACCCATAATTTTGTTAGTTGTAGAATTATTGGTTGACATCTTTATTTTCTTCAGATATTTGAATATGTCATCTCACTATTTTCTGGCCTCCATCAATTCTGATTAAAGTCAACTGTTAATTTTATTATAATTCTCTTTCACGTACTGGGTAGCTTTTAATCTCATTGTTTTGAAGATTCCCCTTTTTTTCTTTTCCCAACAATTTAACCCCTGTCATGTGTCTACATGTAAATCTCTTTGTAGATATCTTTTATGGAGTTTGATGATCTTAGTGGGTATATAGATGAATGGTTTTCCTCATATTTGACATGTTTTTAGCTATTATTTCTTCAAAAACTGTTTTTCTTCTTTCTTTCTCTATATCTGTGTGAGAGCAATAGAACACTAAACAACTAATTTGACCAGGGACAATCAAAGCAGGTTTTATTTAGATGAAGACTATACTATGTATTTTGCCAAACTAGAATATACCGAATGCTTGGAGACACCTACTCATGAAAAATGTTAAACTTTCTATTAAAAAAGTCTAATAATAAAGAAGTTTTAAAATTTTAAAAAAGAAATCTGATAATTTATTTAAAAGGGCAAATGAATGATTTTAATATTGCAGATAAAAATCCAAGGAAAATAACACATTGGATAAAAGTACATGAGATCAATAGGAGAAATCTTTAATGAGGCAGACTTAGTAAGAATGCCATTAGAATGCTTACATTAAAAATGTCCAGTCAGGGACGCCTGGGTGGCTCAGTGGGTTAAGCTGCTGCCTTCGGCTCAGGTCATGATCCCAGCGTCTTGGGATCGAGTCCCGCATCGGGCTCTCTGCTCGGCAGGGAGCCAGCTTCTCCCCTCCCCTCTCTACCTGCCTCTCTGCCTACTTGTGTGATCTCTGTCTATCAAATAAATAAATAAAATCTTTAAAAAAATGTCCACTCAATGACATTTTGTGATTTTCAGACTTATTAAATATATGTTTATTCAGGTTCATAATGAGCTTAACAGGTATAGAATGTTTTATTTAAATTATTAACTCTGGGGGTGCCTGGGTGGCTCAGTTGATTAAGCATCCAACTCTTAATTTCAGCTCAGGTCATGAGATTTGAGTGCCATGTAGGATTCATGGGCAACAGGGAGTCTCCCTGAGATTCTCTCTCCAGTTTCCTCTGTCAATCCCCTCTAGAAAAAACCTCTGACAATAGATGTATAATCCAAACAGTACTTGAAGAATTTCCAACCACCCTTTCCTGTTGTAGATTAGAATATATCATAATCTAAATATTGACTTGTATCTTCATTATCTATCTATATTAAAATTTTATATAAAAAGAGCTTTCAGGTTCATAATCTACAGACACATTAGGACCTAAGAGGAGAATTAAAATGTTTCTCCTATTGAAAATAAGAGAGAAATAATTTTTTATACATAGTAGAGGTACTTATTTATAATCATTTAAGATAACCAGATTCTTAAATTTAATTTATCAGAAGCTTCTTGATTTTCTGTTAGCCTGAAATGTAATTTGATATTTGGTTATTTGAAAAATGAGGGTTTTTTTTTCTTTTTATGCCATAGAACAGAGATAGTAAGCCTTCCCATTGTCTCCTAATTTAAATGCCACACTGTCCTACATAATTTTTTTCAGAGAATAGAAATTCTGTCAAGAGGAAGATGTTGGCTAAAGAATTAGAAATTCACTTTTTCAGTGGAGCCACTATCAAACATAGCCTTTAACTTTAAATCAAGTTTTATGAAATCATTATGCCCCATTTGACATCTTCCCAAGTTTTCAAAAACTAAAATAATAATTCCATGACCAAGTTTATTCAGGGCTGACTTGTGCTTTGAATCAACATAACATTTTAAAACATTACTGTTTCAAAAATAGAATAACAAAGTATTGAAGTTAGTATTACCTCTCTCAGCTTTCAATGTAATATCCCTCATAGCACATTTTTCCTGTTTTTGCAATAAATTATAGTTTTATTAATATTAATACATGTACAATTAGTAACAATGTTAATAATTAGGTGTGGCAGGAATAATACATTTTTCTTTAAGGTGTATACAGATTAATTTTAAAAATTAAATAAAAAGTCTTATTGTTGTTAATGATTATTGTATAGTCAACTGTAGATTTTCAGGATGATGAAATTGGACTCACCCTTGGTGGAATAAATTCATCAAGCTTGTTTTGATTAATGTCTGTCTTAAGAAAATAGTGCTGATCATAAATCAAGTTATATCTTAATGAAATAAACAGATGAAGAGAGCTTCAGGTGTACAACTTGAGCTAAATGACATTTTAGTTGACTAAACAGGAATAAAGGATAGCTCCAAACATTCCATAGAAAAATTGTTCAGATATGGATTGAAAATCTTCACAACAATACTTGATCTGGTGGCAAGTGAGTGCTGTGAGCACAAATACCCATCAGTTTCACTGGGCAGGTTAATTTGTTTAGATGTTTATAGATATCAAAAACATGTTCTTATTCGCAGGTCTTTCACAACATATTTTCAAGAGAATGTCAAAGAAGGTATTTAGAAGGTATTTTCAGATCCACAATTTTCCATAAAAGTTCTAGTACTTTGTAAGTGTTCTACAGTCAATGGCATTGAAAGCTACATGTCTTAGAAATCACGTCTTCGATTAAATTAATAGCCCCATCATGAAAATTCTGCTCCATAATTAATGCCCAAGATGTATAAGAGTTTGATGAGGCCAAATTACTTGTTATCAACAATACATAAGTCATGAGATCTAGTATTAATTAAAATCAAATCACTTTATGGATCTTCTCTCTAAAAAATACACTTAGCTTAGTGATGGGAACATACTAGTATCACTGCTAAACAATTTCTGGCAGATATCCATACTTACCAATTTCCCTGTAACTATATGAACACATACCCTAATGATGGGATTGATAAATATTTAGATAATTTATAAATAAGTATATTGATTAAGAACTTTAAATTGTTTTGGTCAATTATAAATTAGAAATTCTTCAACATTGATAAGAAGGCAAAGCTATTACCAGAGATTCATAGGAATTTAATTTGTAGTATGTGATTCTTTTAGTTATTCATTCACTCATTCAATAACAATTTATTTAATATCTGCCATGGGCCAAATTTTCTAGTATTTGTATGGAAATAAGTTATATTCATCTCCTCAAGGCCTTTGGTTAATTTATTTGTCATCACAGTTTAGGTCAAATCTAAATTTTTTTTTTTAGTTTCATGAAGACAAAGTGATTTATAAGATCAATTTTTAAAATTTCTTCTGATTCCAGTTAATAATTTTGCTGAAGTTGTCCTGTATTGTGGGTATTAATGATGAGTGACTATGAAAGGTATAATCATGTCAAATAAATGATAGTATCTCAAAGGCACAGAAGCCATGTACAGGTTATGGCTATAATGGAATTGTTTTCTAGGAGCAGTAGATGCATAATAAATTGGCCAGGATTTCTATCACATAATTTCCTTAACCACAAATTAACATTTAATTCAGAAAAGTTCAATCGAAACAAATGAAAGAAACATTTTATATGTCCACTCTATATAGCACATTCTTCTATGTATTATGATGGATATGTGTTACAGCTTGCAAAGTCTTTAGTGTCTGTTAATATCAGCATTTAATAAAAGCTATCATTTTCTGAGAATAAAACTATGTCAGGTATTGTTCTAGGTACTTTAAATTTATTCTCTTTGAAACACCACAATAATACTGAAAAACTGGATGTTTTCATCCCAGATTTACAGATGACAATTAGCATTTACTCACTAAGATTCAAATCCAGGCTGACTCCAATTCCTTAGCCTTATAGAGATAAGAACACAAAAAACCTATATATAACAAATGTAGCATTTAAGAGCAAGTAACAGCAATAGGGAAAGGAAAAACCAGGTAGTATATGAACAAGTATATGAACAAAATTAGTAGTGGCAACAGCTGTGGAAGGAATTAGCAAGGATTGGAGTGGTCATAGGAGGCGTCAAAGAAGAATTAATGGACCAATGGTTAGCTTATAGATAAATAGTTGGAAGGTCAGTAAAATCTAAGCAGACATAATAATAAACATGGATTATTTGGGACCTGGTAGAGGTCAACTATTTGGAAGTTCAAAATATATTTTGTGGACAACTTTGCACAATAGAGTGTGGAAGTCAGACTTATTATAGCTAAATGGAGCCAATTAAAGAAAGTATTAAACAGAAAACAGAGTATGAAGGGATGAATGAGATGCTGTTAAGTTTATAAAAACACAAGGCAAGTAGACCAGTTATAAGACAATTGCAACACTCTAGGCATGTGTTCATGCAGTCAGGCTGAGCACAAATAAATAAAAGGGAGAGAAATATATCTGTGGAAATATTGGTGGTACTTGGGGACTGGAGGTGGGGTGGGAGGAGTGTGATGTGGTTCAGAATCCATTCATTCAATATGGCCACCAGTCCCAAAATCTTTCAAAAAGATACTAAATATTTTTGCACCCTTAAATGGTTTTGATATCCTGCCACCTACTCCCTAGTTAGCTAAACAATCTGTACAAATATCTGTCTACTGAGGAAGCAGCCAATGATTTTTCTCCACTATGGTTTGGAGACTATGATAGAGTGGGTGTAGGGGTTCAGAGAATGTAATCTAGAATACTCATAGTTTGTGGGATGGTGTCCTGTAGTTTTGATGTAATAGGAAGTTTTCCTCTGACTGAGGATAGAGTGAAATAAGGGGAGCTAGGCTTGCCATTACATTAGCTAAATGTAGGTCAAAGGACTGTGCATAAGGGTTGTTAAAATATTATCTAGAATCCATAGTCATTTATAGATTCTGTTGCTGAGGAGGATAGGAGTAAAATTAAGTGAGACTAGGGGCACCTGGGTGGCTCAGTGGGTTAGGCCGCTGCCTTTGGCTCGGGTCATGATCTCAGGGTCCTGGGATGGAGTCCCACATTGGGCTCTCTGCTCAGCGGGGAGCCTGCTCCCCGCCCCCCCGCCTGCCTCTCTGCCTACTTGTGATCTCTCTATCTGTCAAATAAATAAATAAAATCTTAAAAAAAATAAGTGAGACTAAATTTCCTTTTCCTTTGCTATGATGGGTATACAGATGTTCAGTGTGAGATTGCTGTCTAAGTTAGAACAACATGCTAATGGGAACTGCATGTATAGCTTCTTTGGGTCATAACTCAGAATGCAATTATATTTTCCCCTTTTCTCTAAATATGACATGATATTATCATATTCATCTGTCTCTAGCTTCAAATTTTCTCTCTCTCTCACTCTCCAAAAGTGCATGCACATGCTCACACACATACTCCATAGAAGAATTTAGTATTGTTGAATCTGACAAGGAGAAGGTGCATGTCCTAGACAGTCCCATCCAGCCTCCACCCATTAACCTGGAACCAAGAAGTTGAGACAATCATTAATCATGAGATGGGCTGAATCTGGGTTCTCTAAGTCCTGACTAGAAGTTAGTCAATCACGCTGAAATTGAGATTGATTGTGGATATTTTAGAAAACTGTTCAAAGAAGAATGGTCCCACCTCAAGTCATCTTCACTCTTCTACAAGAGCAATCCACTGGACAGCTGCTTTGAAAGTATCATGGGAACTTGTAGAAATCCAGAATTGCAAACCCCTTGGCAAAACTATTGAATCAGGGGCGCCTGGGTGGCTCAGTTGGTTAAGCAGCTGCCTTCGGCTCAGGTCATGATCCCAGCATCCTGGGATCGAGTCCCACATCGGGCTCCTTGCTCGGCAGGGAGCCTGCTTCTCCCCTTGTCTCTCTGTCTGCCTGTGCTTGCTCTCTCTCTCTCTCTGACAAATAAATAAAATAAAATCTAAAAAACAAACAAACAAAAAGAACCTATTGAATCAAAATCTGCATTCAATATGATGATTCATGTGCACATTAAAAATTAAGAAACATGACATTACTTAAATTACTTTGATCCTTATTTTTCAGCTTCCATTTTCAGCATATACACAGGGATAAAAGTGCTATCCCTAATTTACTTTACCTCTTAGTCACTCAAGACTAAGGGAATGTAGACACTTATGACAGATTTTATAACACCATTGCTTGTGGTAACTCTATACTATCAAGAAAAACGCATTAACTGCTTTTCTTCACACCCTGAAAGATAGCTCAAGTCACTAAGATGAGAAGAAGAAGGAGAACTAGGTATTTCTTTTCCTTACATAAGATTTTCCAAAAGGCTTTATTTGCAAATCCAAATCTTTAGCACAGTGCAATCTCATGCTGATAAAAGTAGAAATTTATTTGATGTAACTGCTCCTTTCAGTGAAGTTGTTCCAAGATATTTCTTCAGAAATGTGTCTCAAGAGAAAGACATTTCATTTAAAAATATTCATGCAAAATTTATATTCTTGTGTCATTATATGGATATTGCTTGTGACTAAATTAAGTCTCTGTTAACTACTGGAGAAAAAATACTAAAACATTGCTTGTGACATCACATTCACAATGCATAATTCAGCTGGATTCAATGGAAGAAAGATGTTTAATTTGAAGCTTTTGTTACGTGAAATAAAAATATGTGTCAAGGAAGTCACTTTCAAGTAGCAAACATCAAAAATTATTTATATTCCGGGGTGCCTGGGTGGCTCAGTTGGTTGAGCAACTGCCTTCGGCTCAGGTCATGATCCTGGAGTCCCGGGATCGAGTCCCACATCAGGCTCCCGGCTCCGTGGGGAGTCTGCTTCTCCCTCTGACCTTCTCCTCACTCATGCTCTCTCTCACTGTCTCTCTCAAATAAATAAATACAAATAAAATATTTTAAAAAAATTATTTATATTCCTATATAAAGGACTAGCAGAATTAGGAGGCAATGGGATGAAATATTGATATCTGTTAAAATATCAAGTTGCCAATAGAACCAATGTTTAAAGAAGTATGTAGGTCACAGAATGGCCGAGTGCAGAGCAAGATTCCAAATCATAATATTCCACATTTCAAAACCGGCTGTTGGTAATTTGACCACTTTATATTTCTTTGGCATCAACAGCAGTGCTGCTAAGACAAAGTAAATGTCATAAAATGTTTTGTTTTCCAGCAGCATTGGCAAATAATTGGCATCTGTTTTCTGTTGTGTAGCTGCAGTTGCGTTTTCTGCAACAGAAGTTTCCATTCCTCATCTAATAACTTGTTGATTTAGGACCCTCTAGAGACGGAAAAACCAAACCAAAACAAAAAACAAAAACAACAACAAAAACACCAACCTCCCAAAACAAACAAAAAGTCCAAACATGAGGGAAAAAATTCCCTGAAAATATGTGGGCTTCATAAACATGGATTGATTCATAGTGCATTCCTTCATAAGGTTGTTTGGACTCATCTATGTCTCCAAAAATAAACGAGAACAGGAAATAAGTAACTCTTTGTTAAATCTAAAACAATGGAGTTTCTTCTATATTCCAAAGTTGAAAAGATACTAAAGGTCCTTTTAAAAATAATTTTGTTCTCTTTCACCTTCAACTATTTTTTTTGACAAGAGCTAAATGTGCTAGTTGTTATGAAAAAAAGGAAGGGGGCAAAACCTCCAGAGTGGAGAAATTGGGTTTGCCTTGAATTTAAACATATTTAAAAGCTCAGTTAAGTGGGGGATGTGATTATTTGTAGAGCAGGAAAGGCACTTAGAAATGCAACTGTAGGAGGCTCTCTGTTTTTAATATTTAAGAGCAGATAAAACGCCACTTTCACTGACTTCAGGCATTCTTCTGGCTGAGGACTAGGCCATTAATAGTCATTAACACTCTTTCAAATGTATTGCCAGAGTGGTAATGAAATCAACACCTTCTAATTTTTATACTGAAGCTCTGCCAAAGCGCATTTGGTCTTGTCACTACATAGGGAAGTGCGATGTGCTTGCCACTTAAGATATCAACATAAACACTGAATAAAAATATAAATCTTTTATGATGTTGGGACATGTTGCTGTTTTATTGTAAATCAGTGTAGATCAGTTATGCAAACCAGGCCATCATTTACTGAATGAAGGAAGAACAAGCCAGTGGTGGTATAAACTGGGGTCTATTTTTTTTTATTTGAGTTGACCATCAGTTTAGGTTTTTCAAACAAATCATTAGCTGAAAAGCTATCCTTAGAAATTTGATTCCATGCCATGTTCCCACCACTTGCCATTTAGGGAAATGTTTCAAATAATCAGTTAACACAGTGAGCAACTTTTTTTCTATATGACAATACCTAACCTAATCTTAAGTTGATGGTCTGAAGTTTATTTTAAAGTATATGGAGAGATTTAGCATTTGATGTTCTCCTGCACCCTTCTTTATAATTATGTGATATGAATAAATTATGTTGAATTTTTAAATATGGAATATTCTGTATGACAGAGAAAAAGATACATTAATAGATGGGTAGAAAGGAGGAAACAAGAGGAAAAGGAAAGAAGGAAAGGAAGAAGTCTTCCTTCTTAACCCACCTCATTTAAAATTTCACATTTTTTCCTTTTCTTCTTGACTTTTCTTCCTGAAACATATTTATGTGGTGGAAGTATACCTCCCATTCCCTAAGTCCCACCTCCCAGCTGTGACTGGTGGAGACAAGAAACGAGTTGATAAGGGAGATGGGGACACCTGTGTCCACCCTTTCCCAACACAGGCCATAGCTGCTTATTCAGTGGTTTCCCTGATCTACTTAATTCTATTTCTTTCTAAACTCTTCTTCCTTCCAGCTCCACCAATGAGAGTGGTCCATCTCCTACCAGCACATGTGTAGGAGACTCAATGTATTTGTGTAGTCTTCAGAAGAGAAAGTGTTTCTCATTTCTAATTTTTTCATTTTCAAAGACTAATCATGACCCACAAGGGCATCATACTTTTCCATAGGGGGTCTAAGTACAAAATAGAAAAGATCGAAGCACTTAAACATTTTACCCTCATCTGTTATCCTTTGTAGATATCAGCAATGGTCTCCAGAGAAATTTTTTGCTCATTTTATAAGTCAGTAAGATTGGGAAGCAGTACATATTCATTCTGTTTTCCTTGGGCTAAAGAACTATATATTTATTCTAGCATTCATTTAATATAACATGTAATTATTCAGGTGTTCGTACATTCCAAGCAGCATGATACCCATATTAACAGGACATAGTCTTTGTCCTGAGAACTCCACATTCTAAAGAAAAAGAAAGATATGTCCATAAGCACTTGACTATAATATTTTAAAATTAAGTATGATATATGATATGAATAAAGTGCTAGAGGGGCAGTAAGACAGAGGTAAAGACTTTATTTGACCAAAAGGCATTTAACTATTCTTCTCCTATGGCCAATCTGCAGAACAAATGCTTATTTTGGCAGAGAAAATACAAACAGATAGCAGTCAGCTTTAGATTAGGAAGAAAACTGATGAACTAGAGAGCCAGAGCCAACATTTTGAGTTATGTCCCGGAATAAAACAAAGCCATGTATGCAGAGAACTTGGTAAGGACTCTGAGTCACCTGCTATACTTTGAAAATGTCTACAGAGACTCTGCTCCATGAAGTCAGCAACTGGGCCAAGGAGAATCTACAAAAGATGACTTTACAAATTGCCACTTACTCTTTAGTATAGAAAAACTGAATATGAATATTGAAACTCACTCCATATCTTTACTTCATGGAAAGCCTTCAAGTCAGTATTATATAATGAATGTCTTTAGAATATATCAACATGGAAACCAAGAGTGATTTAATTTTAAAAATGTTTTAAAATCTTTAATAAAATGAACTAATTCCTTTTCAGATGGATTATATAAATAACTATAAAATTAACAATTACTATTGTGGCTTGTCAACAATGTTGGCATATCTCAAAGAACTTTCCATTTAATAGTTCTCAAAGTCCTTGCCCTTCTTTGAGTGGTAGAATAGTTTACCTCTTTAATAACTTTCATTTTTATATGTGGAGTTCCTATTTTCAGAAACTTCTAGCTCCTAGTACTAAACTATATTTTACCTTTACTTTAATACTTTTTAAATGAAGATTCCTCTACCCCAACTTGTTCTATGTTGAAGTTGTACAGCAAGTTTTGTATTGTCAGAGAAGAAAGGGGTAATACTAAGAAAGTGCCCAAATAAAAGCACTTCAAGGCCTGGTAAGACATTAAAATTATAAGGGATATGCAGGCAATATTAATATTTTTTATGTTACAGAATTTTCTTGTTTCTCTATTAAATAAAATAGGTTTGACCTGATAAGCTCTCCCGCAAACATTTCTCTTGATTCCTCTCACCTTTAATTTCAAGTATGTGCACTCCGCCTTTGAGTTCTTCCTTTCTTGAACTGCCTAAGTGAACAAATTTCAAAGAAGAGAAGAGTCCTTCACGGTAATCCTAGAGGATATCTACTTAAGTCTGAAAAAGAGAATACAGTAACTCTCATATATTTCCCGTAATTATTAACAAATGACTGAAAACTCAAGAATTGGCATAAATAGTCTCTTTCCCCAGTCAAAGTATTCTTGCATGAATATTTGGTATAGCGTATATTGAAGTGTATCTTAGGCAGCTATCTGTGGCAAGGGAGCATGTGTATAATCACTACGAGTTGTGCATATGTCTATTTTTCTAAAGCATTGCTTTATGGTACACTTCTTTTACTTTTTTTCATCAAAAACTATATTTTAATTTCATAAGAATATTTTCTTTAGAGCATAATCATAATCCAGGGGGTAGTTCCATTTATAGCATTCATTTTACAAATCTTATTACTCAAAAGAATGGCCCATTTAGAAAACATATCTGAATTTTTAATAATTCTCTGTGAAAGATATTAAGACTGACCTTAAACATGCCCTTTACTTATCAGAAATACATATCAGAAATATACCTAGATATAGAACATAGAAAATAGCTACTATTCTACAAAATGTGACTACCAAGATTATCCTAGTATTCTACTATCCACTTACATCCTAGGGGGATCTCTGCCTTCATTTTATAGTTGACAACATTAAGAACCAAGGAAGGCAATAGGACTCCCATGGCCACATAGATAATTAAAGCAGTGGCAGGAATAAAACATGGCTTAATTGTATTCTTTCTCTAGTTACTTACCTGAAAAATGATGGAATCTATCTAAAATTACTCACTTGAAAATTTAGTTGGTACATGAATATAGTCAAGTCATTTACCATTTTTACATGACATTAGTTTTTTGATAGTCATTAACATTGTAAGCAAAGTGTAAAAACTAGGTTGAGGATAATCTATATTTATAATCTTTACCAAAATTATAATTTTAACCCCTACTATAATCCTTTACTCTCTTATTTAATTGAAATGACATTTTAGTATATGTATTTCATTACAGTTGACCCTTGAATAACAGGTTTGAATTGCCTGGTTCCACTTACGTGTGAACATTTTACAGTGCAGTACTATAAATGTATTTTCTCTTCCTTGTGACTTTTTTTCTAATTTGAGTTCAGTTGACACAAAATATTACATTTGTTTCAGGTATTTATCAAGAAATTATATAAATACAGTGAAGCAGTTATGTATATTATAATTTTAATAGTGTTTGTTGACTTTTATATGTCATCTAACATTGAAAACCTCAAATCATAATTGATTCCTTGAAGTTGATTTTAGCTTTTTGTGCAATTTAGTTATTTTTTCTCACAACACCCAAGGAGATATGTAATTATAATAAGTCTAGCTAAAATTGAGTGTATAACAGTAATAATGCATGGCATAGAAAATTGATGATCTATGTTCTATTTTGGTCAAAGAAACAAAATAAAGTGTATCTTGTAAATAATCCCACTATTTGCTCAGAAGTTTTGAGAATTCCACATATAAGAGTCAGGTACTTTATATGAAAAAAAATATACTCTTCAAGGCTCATATTTAAAAAAATTAAAAGGATATGTCCTATTTAAGAAAATTAGGTGATACATATATTTGACAAAAACTTAACTAGAACATATGAATAACTACTGTACTATTAATGATAATAACAACAATAATAAAGCACTCAATAAAAGATGGGCAGAGGACTTGAGGAAATGGTATAGAAATGCCAATAATCCTCAACAACATCAGTCAACCATACCACAGAAATGTGAATTAAAAGCACAATCAGAGAACACTTTGTTCATGGGAAAAGTTAAGAAACAAACAAAAAAATGACATTATAAAGTGTTGATGAGGATGTAGAGAAACTAGAACTCTCATATGTATTTTTGCTGAGAGAGTAACAGAAAGGGTTGGAAGAAAGGGTTGACACTTTTATATAGTGAAATATATATACCTACCTTATGACTCAATAATTCAACTCTTCCATTTTTACCCAAGAGGAAGAGCAAACGGAGGTTCACGCAAACACATGTACACCATTTTTCATAGCAGTTTTATTCCTAATAGAGCTGGAAACAACCTATATCTCCATGAGTAGGTGCATGGATAGACAATGGAGTGATAACCAGCAATTAAAAAGAAATGAACTACTGACATATGCAACCACATGAATAAATGTTAAAATTGTGTTTCATGAAAGAACACATGCAAAGAATAGTCCAGAAACATACATATTCTATTATTTGTGTGAACTTCTAAAACAGACAATTTAAGCTATATTGTAGAAACCAGAACTTTCTTTGCTTGAGGCTGGGAATGAGAATGGGGCTACTGATGAGAAAGGAACACAAGAAAATTTCCCAGAATGGTGGAAACGTTCTATATTTTGATCATAAGGATACAGTCATTTGTCAAAACTCCTTGATCTGTACACTTGAAATCTCAACATTTTATTGTATGTAAATCAAACCTCAATTTATCAAACCAAAAATACAATGTAATAAAAAGATAGACCCAGGGTATACTTTTGGATAATGTTTTTTCTTTTTGTGTTTATTTGGTTTTCACAATAGGCAATGTACACCTCCAAAACTACAACTTCTATATCTCATTTATTGATATTTGAATATAAAAACAAATAACATTCTTGATACTAGAAAGCATATTCCAGTTTTACTCAGAATTTTACAAATGTGTTATAATTTGTACAGACGTGAGATAGTTTTTACCTTCCACCTTCTACTTTTATTTTTTGCATCGTCTTATTCTGTAGAAATTATTGTAGGGGAGGAAAAATTTGCCCATCTTTCCTTCTAGTTTCCTTGTCTGATCTACTAATTAAATAAATTTAAGGAGATTAACGAGAGAAAACAAATTTAATTTCTTACATACAGGAGCCTCATGAAAATAGGAGACCCAAAGGCAGACAGTCAATTGAAACATACACCCTGCTGAGCTAATGAAAATGGTAGGGGTCTGAGGCTTTAAAGAAGACAATTCTAGGGAAGATGAGAATAACAAATGTTTGGTAAACAAATGTTTGCTCTGTCCTGCAGATAAGTCTCAGATGAAAAACTTACCTCTAGTAATAACTCTCTTCCTGGCATAGACCCCCATTCTAGGTTCCTCTAGGCAGTTAAAAGAGAAGTAAAAAACTTTTTGAATCTGCTGAGTCTTGATTGTCTTCAACTCAAAATCATCCATATGTCAAAGTGGTACATTTTTGTGGTGGAATATTTTGCTCCCTTTCATTATCTAAAATAAAAACACTGAGAAAAAAATATTTTTTTCTTTTAAATCACCTAATTCTTTCATCTACTTATACCATAATAGGCATTAAGTATTAATCATAAGCCAGAATAAGATACATGCATATACCCTCAACAGGGTTATATAGTTAGTAAGGCAAAGAAGCAACTAGAAAATTACAATGGAGTAAGTGATGTCATTATATTAAATAAAAAAGGATATGGTGAGTGAAAGGTTTAAAGACGGTACTAGATATTCAAGTGTTACTGAGGATGCCTTGTTGGTTACTGTGAAATGTATTCTGAGGCTTTTGGCAAAGCATTGAATTCTGGAGACTAAAATGATTAGGTGTGTGCTTGGAAAGATTTCTGCTGTCAACATGTGGAAATGAAAAGGAATTCACTGAATCACAACCACAAGCTGACAGTGTGGGTCCATGCAGTCCTTTAGGCACAGATAACAGTGGCTTGTAACTATGATAGTAAGTAGCATGGGGAGAAGGGGAGATTTGATAAATAACTTTGATGTGACTTGTGTATATCTTAAACACTTCATTTGAAAGAGAAGATGCAGATATTTTTATCAGGGTTTCTTGGCGATGACCAAGTGTTACTACATAGACTCGGTTTCTCAGAAAGTATACAGAACTCTCATTGATTTTACCTTTTTGTTTATTTATTTATTTTTACATTTCAGTGTTAATGGACATTTACATACCAAAATTGAAGGATTAGTAACTTTGTGTAGGAGCAATCCAATCATTGAAAGGCAAGCGTTTTAACTTAAGATTTCTATACACAGATATTTCATTTTCACATTTTTATTTAATACTAAGCTCAAAACCTTGGTGGACTCTATATAAATTTTAAGAGAAAAATCATGAATCATTGAAAATATCACCTTTGAGGAGAAGTAAATTAATATTATTTTTATTTATAAGAAACTTTTTAATGTGGTCTTAGTATTTCAGGAATATATCTCTTTAAATGCAGCTTTAAGTTTACCTAGTTTTATGTTCCATCAGATTTTTCCATAGAGAGTTCCCACTATACTTCACATTTTTTTAAAGATTTAAATAGGGTGTTTTGGTTTTTCTTTTACTTCAATATTGCCTTTTTCTACATATTTTCAGAATTTATGAATCTCTTAGGATTCATGATTAGTTCTCTGTGTAGTTTCTTATATCACTACTTTAAAACTCAGATCAAATACTGTTTTATAGTGTATTTCCCAAGTCTACATATTGAATTGTTTCTTATTTTCTCTTCAATCACACATACTCCACTTGTGTATCTGCTGAAAAACACATTTTCCCATTATTTTGTTAATTCAACAAACTGCTTGAACATCTATTATTTTTCAGGTACTAAAACAGTCACCAGGTATGTAATTCTGAGTAAAATAATGCTCCTGAGTAAAATAATGCTCCTGCTTCCAGACTGCTTACACTCTATCACATTACTGAAATCTTTCATTGTTTTCACAAGCATTTATTGAGTGCCATATGTGTACCACGTTGTTGTAGGTACTTAACACCCATCACCGAAGAGAACATTTAAAGATATTTGCCTTGATAGAGATGGCATTCTAGCAGGAAGAGATAGCAAATAATAGTAAACATGATAGATATGAAAATTATAATAAATTAGATGATGATAAGTGCTGTGGAATCAAGAAAAGTAAAACAGTTTGAGAGGATTTGAACTTACCTGGGAAGCAGGCAGAAAGAGAAGTCAGGATACAGCATTAAATAGGATGATTGGGGTCAGCCTCATTGGAAGACTATTTCGACAAATACTTGAAAGACATTAGAAAGTTAGAAAGTGAATATATGAAGGAAGAGCATTCCAGGAAGAGGAATAGCTAGTGCAAAGTCCCTACTACAGAAATACTTTGCATGTTAGAGTTACACCAAGGGAATCCATTTGCCTAGAGGAGAGTAAGCAAGGGAATAGTAGAAAAAGATCCTGCCAGCAAAGTAAAAAATGTTATCATCCAATCTGTATCTATTGTCTCACTAGAATCTTTCAAGATGTCTTAATATCTGTGATTTTCGTGTTTTGTGCTATGGTCATCAAAGTTTCCATGCCTGTGTGTGTCTTCTGTTTTTCTTCTTTATCCTCAATACAGTGTGCCTAACTATCCTCTTTGAAAGTAGCATGCTTGAATGAATTTCCAGACATTTCTCTGGTATGTAATGGAACACAAGGACATAGAGTCACCATTCTAATAGTGCATACCTTCTGGGGCAAATCAGAGAAAATTACTGGGAAGGAAATTAAATCCACCTGATCCATTTTTAGTGGCACTCTAAAGACAAAAATAGGTGTTGGGCCTTAGGCTGAGTCTGCTATTTTTGTTGATTTTTTTTTTAAGTTCCTTGGGTCTGGAGTAAAGCATGCCATAAAGACTAGTGGCTTCCAAATAGTTATAGGACAAGATAGATCTTTGCTTTTTGAAGCCAGTGGCTTTAGAGCCTTGCTTTTAGTCTGAGCCAACAACAACAACAAAAAATTTAAAAGATATGATCTGAAAACCTAAATAACTTTTATTTGGTCAAACTTGAAAGAAATTTTTCAACTGATTATTTGAAAGAATAAAGTAATCATTGGAGGATTTATATCCTATCTAATAGAGCATCAGTTTCTTTATAGCTACCAGAAGACCTACTAGAACTATGTTCATGAGCCAAATCTCTCAGTACATAACTCATTCCCTCTTATATTTAGCAAAGTAGAAAACACATTGGAGGAAATCAAACGGACCTTAACCTAAGCTCCAAGTCTGGTTCTGGCTGCCATCAGTTTATGCCTAAGCGTTGACCCATGTTTGTTTTTAGCCCTGACTTCTTCACGAGATCTACAATTCCCTAAGTCCTCCTTCCTTCTCGGCATACTGCGGTTCCTTCCCAAGTCCCTGATATTTCCACTGAGGGTCACTGTATTTATTCAGTGCCAATAACTGAGGAATAAATTCTTACATGTCGGGTAGGATCTTCACTATTGTTTTGCAAATTAGCCAACTGAAACAAAATAGTGATAATGTGTTATTATGGTTAAGGTTAATATGCTGCTGATTACCTCTAGAGTATACAATTGTAGACACATTATTTAAAAGCCCTATTTCTTGAGCTAACTGATAAATGAGCAAAATATTTATGCACATGGTGTGTTAATATGAGCATGGAGTTTTGAGCCAGGTTGAACTAGTTCAGTTTCTTTCTCACTCTTCTATCTGCTCCCTCCCAAAGTCAGCTTCATCCTGAGTTCCAGTCCTTGTTTTGTTGTACACTGTCTGTCAGTTATAGTCCACAAGATATCCAGCAAGTTGCTTTACCTCTTTGAGCATCAGTCAACTTAGTTTCATAGCTTGATAGTGTTCACCTGTTCATTGCTTATAGTAGAGATTGCTATTTAAAAGATTTCTTCTCCATCTGGGATCATGGGTGATAATTTTCCTATACCCTCATATGCCATTTATAAAAGATAAATTTAGCTCCTTTTCCCTAGAAACAAGGTTTACTAGACTTAACCAAAATGATACTTTTGCCCTAAGAATTCACTCTATTAGGTATAGTCAAGGCATGACTTGTAAGCTGTCCTGTAGTTCCTTAGAATTTATATTACATAGCCATTCACAGATCTGTTCTTTGCAAATGCAACACTGTAAAGGACAGATACCTGTCTGCCAAGTGAAGAATGCATTCTTCAGTTCCTTCCCAAATAATAACTTGAGATATTTTATATATCCCATTTTATAGCTACTGAAAAACTGGCTTGACATTTCCCCATTCAAAATTGCCAGTGACTCTCTAACTAGAGGTTTTGAATATAGGATGCCATTGTTGATCCAACAATGAACAAGCAAAAATTTAAAATCTATGAATGTAAAACATTAAAAGTGAACATACCTGGCATTGAGTACTACAAGGCATTGGCAGACAAGGGTTCATATCTATCTATCTATCTATGACTCAGCAGTAGAGTAACTGTCAATTTGGGTTCCCCATTGTGTAGGAAAATTAGGTATCGTAGGGAGTTGCTAGAAGAAAATTTCATGACAAACTTTGAGTATTTCCCTTTCTTTGATCCTGAGGGAAGCCCATTTCTGTGGTAAAATGGGTATTATGGATGTCTCCCGATGCAATCCATTCTACTTTTTTATTTTTTGCAACAGCACATACATTTCCCTTCAAGTTTTCATCTTCATCAAGCATCCTCTACAATTCTGGAGGTGGGCTTGATGCCTGAAAACAATCAACATGTCCACATTCCCCAAGAGAGTCATTGGCATATGACCTGATCCAATTAGGAGGATCCTAGGAATTCTTGATTGTTTTTGTGAGTCAGAAAAACTACCTTTCTATCAGCAAAAGAAGGAAAAACTATAAAGCTCCAATCACCCCTGGAAGAGCACTCAGAGCAACATAGGGAGCCAACCGCATGCATAAATAAATATGGGGGAAGGCAGAAAAGATATTAAACGGAAACTGAGTTCCTTATGCTTTTTTGAGCCTCTGGACCAACCTCCCTTGAAGTGTACTAGAGTTTTGGAATTCTAGCTGGAAACACTTTAAATTATCTTGATGTATCTGGGCACATTTACGGGGCAAAAGATGAAACCTTATGTGTATATGTGCTTATGCGTGTGTGTAAAGAATGTTAGGGAACAGGACAGCTGTGACGTTTATACATGAAACAGGATCTTCTATATCTGTACTCCCATGAGTTAATAAGAATCAATTGGAAAAATTAAAGTGATTCATCAGCAACTTAAATACTTCCTGGTTTGGGAAATCACATAGCATGCTTCTCCTGTAAGTTTCCACATGAAGAATAAGAATGAACCCTCAGAATAGCATACAGAGTTTTCCAAATAACTAAAATGGTACTATACACTCAATCATCGTATAATTCTGATGAACATATATGACATCAGCAATTATAGTCTTTATTGAAATTCTTCTTATAAAAATAAGCAGTGGGAATGGCCCACACTTTGAAGCTGACCTATGGCTCCAGATACAGCTGACATGCCTTCATTCATATGGTTTTAGTGTTTTATAACAACAGTGGCAACATCTGGTTTAAGACTTGACCTGGCTCTAATACACTTTCTTTGGAAAGATATAGGAATAATAAAAACTAGACAGTAATTTTAGCATAATAATCACCGATTTTGGAAAGCCTCTGGTGACTTCTCAGTAGGTCAATTTCCTCTAACATTTGTTATTGTAGCACTATGTACCACTGTTTCTGAGCATATGTTTTATATAATTGTGGGAATAATTGGTTAATGCCTATTTTATTAGCTAATTTCTTATCCCCAAAAGGTACAGACCATTGTCTAGGAATACTCATTGTTGGCTTCCCAAATCCTAGCACATGTATGTCACTTAGTAGGAGACATATGTAGAATGGGGAGAGGGAAAACTTAGAGTAGAAGGTAGTCAAATGACCATTAATGCAAAAGTCAAGGGGTATCTCCATTCTTGAAATTTTGAGTTACTTGTGTTTAATAATCATTGCAACAACTAAGAATGTAAGGGAATATATTTTGTTTATTCATTTATTTTTAAAGATATTTTTGTTTATGAGAGAGAGAGAGCCAGGGGAGGGGCAAAGAGGGAGAGAAAGAATCCCAAGCCAATTCTGAGCTGAGCATGAAGCCAATGCAGGGCTCAGTCTCACGACCCTGAGATCATGACCTGAGTGAAAATCAAGAGTTGGATGTTTAGCCAACTGAGTCACCCAAGCATCCCTAAAGGAATATATTTTAATTAACAACCTAGGTACGATGTAGGGTCAGTAGACACATTCTGTTGTTCTGTTAAAAAATTTTGAAACATAATTTCATCTGGGTTCTTTTTTTCTGTTTCATGTATAAATCACTTCAAATATTAGCTCCAGATGGTACTGTCTCAAAGGTTTCATATTTACACACAGTTCAATATTCTCTTCCAAATCAAATGTGAAAGTAGCATTTCATGCGAAAACCCCAAAGCCCCTGAAACTGATCAAAGGTGTGACAGTCCTAAACTTGAGAGACGACTAGGCCCTTCCTTGGTTCTTTCAGGATGCAAAAGGCCCTGAATTCTCTTGAGTATTTCATCTCTCCTGTGGAGGTATTCAGGCATTCTCCCTCTCCCACTCTACCACTTTCCCTCTTTCCTCCTTGATCCCTCCAAGCAATAGTCAAAACTAAATAATGGGTTATTTAAAAGGTTTTCTCATGCTAATCCTTTATTTACTGACTCCACATAAAGAGAGAGAGGGGGCAGAGAGGAAAGAAAAATGTGTAGTGAGTTTTGGAATCTGATCAGCAGTAATTGAAAAAATTTCTTTTTTTTTTTAAATTAAAACTTACCATTACTTCTTCTTTGTGTGTTTTAAGAATATTCTCATGATGATGATTATCTATATGTGTGAGCAGTGCTCAAAAAGAACTAATCATTGTTCAGTGTACCCAACAACACCGTGGTCTGCTTGTGTGATGTGAGGCAATAGTTACTGTTTTTTATAAACTTCTGTGCAGTTCTGCTTCTTAGGCATTTAGAAAGTCCACAGTTTGCTAAAAGAAAGGAAAGAGAGAAAAGTGTTGCCAATTTCTTACACCTTCATGCCAGATTGCCTGGCTACTGGCTCTGTTTCTCTGTCTCTCAATGCAGATACAGCTACCCTCCTGCATTATTGGAAAATGAATTTTAAAATATCCTCTTTAGGTGGCACCTGGATGGCTCAGTTGGTTAAGCATCTGCCTTCTGCTCAGATCATCATGATCTAGCCTGGCATCAGGCTCCCTGCTCCATGGGGAGCCTGCTTCTCCCTCTCCCTCTCCCTCTGCCTGCTGTTCCCCTTGCTCATTCTGTTTCTCTCTGCCAAATAAATAAATAAAATCTTTAAAAACAACAAAAAAAGTTAAATAAAAAATAAAAAATATCCTCTTGGTCTACATTTCACCTTAGCTAATAACTGTCATTACTATTATGTGAAGATTCTCAGCTCAGATTTTTAATTTTTGTTGAAATGTTGCTTTTACATTTGATTGAAGTGATTAACCCATTTAGATTTATTGGAACATTTCAAAGGTTTTATCCTTACTGTTACATACTTTAATTTTGAATTTTATGTTTCTTTACTGCTTCTTTTTCTCTGTTTTAATTTAAATGGGAAGAAACAGAGACTTATTTTCTTCAAATAATGAAAGAAATTTATAAAACTAGATAAGGCTAGCTGATGTGTCAAAGCATGAGAACTATAAGAGAGCGGGATCCTGAGGATGGTCGTCTGCATTAAAAGCAATTCTTAGAGTTTAGAATTTTATGACTCTTCACTTTAGGGTTCTGACACCTATAGAATTAAATAAAAAATTAAATAAATATAGAATTAAATAAAAATTAAATAAATAAATAAAATTTCCCCTTAACCTTTTACGTCTCTATAACAATCTTCTTATGTGTCAGTTTTCCTATTTTTGCTTCTCTTCATATTATATGTGGGGCTAATACTTTCCTTACTCCCGAAGTGGGCATACTGATCAACGCAGCTAATTACTGTCCTCAAAATTTTTGCTCCATTCCTAATCATGGATAACTGGCCTCTCTGTGGATTGACTTCTTTTCTGCCAAGTCCTCATTCTTCATTCAAAGTGCATAGGAAGGTCAAGGTCACATGACTCTCTTACGTTGCTCTTTCAGAGAAGATTGTAAAAAAGGCTGTTTTTCCTGTTTTTTTCTTGGACTTCAGTATGTTTGACATGTAGTATAACAGTCTTTGACTTTTAGCATTTAAACCTTTATATTCATGTACACAATTGTCATATGAAATAATCTAATTAACAAATGAAAACCCACAGAGGTATATACTCTGAATTGTTTAAGTTATAGGTACAATGCTGTAACTCAGACTTTTGTTGGTTTTAAGATGGAAGTTTATATTCTTATGTAAAACATAATTTGCTACTCTGTCTCTTTCTGTGTCCTCCTACTTCATTTTCTTTCTTCTCTTACTGTGACATATGTCCCTTCATCATGGCCAATGTTAAGTGAAAATTCTGTGCTAGGAATATGATATTGAATTAAGTCCAGGGATGATGGTACTGGCAGGGACAGGATTAAAAAAAAGAAGAAGAAGTCAAATCCATAGTAATTGCCTATTATTGGTGAAGTCAATATGACTGTTATACTTCTGTTAAGTAGTAGTATTGTACCAAGGGCTAATGCCTGATAAAAGTTTTCTGAAAGATATGGGTTTTGAAACTTTATATAGAAATTTGTATATCTACATATTATGTCTAGTTCTAGTAGGGTTTATATTAGAAAAAATGCTCTATGTTATATTTCTTTAATTATCAGTATCATGGATGATTGCAAATTTACTGATTCTCTCATGTAAGAGATGAAGACTAGTGCTCTTTTACTTCCTCTTACCTCTCTTGCCATGCTCCGGTTTTTGTTGATATTATTGTGTTCTGAATTCATATCATTATAATTTTTAAGGATTTCATTTATTTGTTATTAATTTATTATTATAATTTTTTTAAAGGATGTGTCTTCTAAGATTTATTATAAAGAGGATTCTGGAAACAAGGCAGTCTTTTCTAAATGTATCTCCCATACATTTGTATTTGATTGTTCACCATTCTTAAACTAGAAGGATCTGGTCAGCCTAACGTATGATCATGGTGAAACTGGGGAGTGGGGATGGAGGTTGCTGAGCTTTTGCCTTTTATAGGAAAGTCTAAAGATACAGTGGTCTCCAATGTTAGGGTCTAAATATAGTACTAGGGGAGCTAGGTGCTCACATACTTGAGGACCAAACAGCCCTCCATCTCTCTCACACATATGATTCACACCTTGGATGTATATTGGCTCTGCATGAAAATGTATAGGCTTCCAGTAACTCAAGAGACTGAGTAGGAGCTTTATTTGTGTGTGGAAACTCCCTATTCCTGAAACTAGAATAGTGGAAGGAACATTCAGACCTGGTATGTTTTCTCCATCTAGGATGGGCTAGGGATCAATGAAGATGGGCAGCTGCTAATGGAATAGGAGTCCATCTTCTATCATTTGAGAGATAATTGCATGAAAGATATTTCCAACTAGCAGAACATGACCCCAGAAGCTAACAGTGACATTAAAAACAGCAACATTTAACAATATAACTAAGGAGCTCATAGCTTGAGAGGAAGACAGCCAATACAGAGAGCCTTTTGGAGGAGACAGAGAAAAACTTGGACAGATATTAATATATATTCTTAAGCACTAAGGAAAATACAAAACCATCATTCTGGGTCTAAATACTATAATTGTTGAATTAAAAAAATAGTAAACAAGTGCAACAAAAATGGACACTGAAGAGAGTAAAGTGAAGTTTGTGGTGTGGAGAGGTACAAATAGAAGAAATAACTCAAAACCTATAAAGCATTTAGACATTGGTCTTGATAAAAATAATTAACAAGAATTATTCTAAAAGAGAAATCCAAAATAACTAGTTCCTCTGTTTCTCTACCAATAAAATGAGGATCATAATAGTATCTCATAGGATTATTATAAAGAATTAAAACAGCCAGTATTTGTAAACTACTTAAAACAGTTCTCAGCATGAAGTAAATGCTATATAAGGGTTTGCCAAGTAAATAAATAAAACAGAAATAATGAGTGAATCCAAACACTGGTTATTTGAAAGGACCAATAAAATAGAAAAAACACTTCTTGAGGATAGCTTTAAAAAAGGAGAGAGAGGGAAAACAAAAATTTTGGAATGTGAAAGCAAACACCTCTAATACAGAGGAGTTTGAAATAATTATGCTTGAACATTGTGTGCAAACCTGTGGTAATCTGAAAATCATGATAAATGTATGATTTTCCATTTAAATGTAAAATGTCAATATTGATATAACAAGAAGTTAGAAGTCTGGATGGACCTATTAGCACAGTACAAATTGGTGTAGGGCACCAGGATCAGAAAATTTTAAAATTACTGCAATTATTTAAGAGCAAAACTGGAAAACCTTCCAATTTATTTTATAAAGGCCATATAACTTCATAATCAAGGCCTGATTGATAAATATTGATAAAAATTGATTTAAAAAATAAAGACAATCTCACCTTTTCAGTTTTGGTTTTTAAACATTTTTATTGAATACCCTCAAATCAAAATTTTATTTCAAAATGTAATCCACATCAGAATAGTGACTAAGATGTGTTATATCTAGTCCTTTATTCTTTATGAGTCTTGAAATACATTGTCTTCTGCAGTTGCAGGACGTCTCAATTCCTGACTTAAAATTGGTCAGATACACTTGATTTGTATCAAGATATCATAAAATTGACATTGTTAAGAGATTTGTATGCCCGAGTTGTCAAAACACACCTTAAAATACTCCAATAACTAAATCAAAATCATATTTTAGAATTAATTTATACTAGTTTGAAATGAATCAAATTTAAAAAGAAAAGCCCATCCTGTTTAATGTTGAATAGTACCCCATTATACAGATGGGTTAACATTTGTAAATGGTACCCTTTGAAGGACATTGGTGTCCAATCCAGCTTTTGATGACTATGTTTTATGAATGTGAGTGCTATAAACATATTCACTGGTCATTTTTGTGAATATAAGTTTTTGTTGCTCTAGACTAAATTATCTAAGAGGACAGTATTTAAAATAATGAGCCAATAGGTTTCCTTCCATGATTGACAGGGGAGGTTCAAAACCAAGACACTCGAGTTATATAAATATTAAGTAACTTGCCCAAGGATCCCCAGCTAGTGAGAGATGAAACAATTTGCACCCTTACTTTTTGACTCACATGAATAATGAATAATAATTGTAAGTGTGAAAATGGAATCATTAAATAGCAAAGGTTTATTGAAACTTATAACTACTTTATGTTTTATTTCTTAGAAAAAGTTAAAAGATCCTTACAGATCATATAATTTTGCCTGTAGATATTACAGTGTGAAAATAGGAAGGGCCCTAAGAGAGGTGAAGCCATTTTTGAGATTAGATATAAAATGAAATGTTTGATTTTGATAAAGATGAGTAAGTGAGAAGAAAAAGAACAAAGAGAGACAGACTTTGTAGATTTTTGGCTTGAATAAAACTAGGTAGGATACTCATAATCTACTCTCAGCAAAAGTGATAGAGGAAGAAAATACACAAGAAAAGGTTTCCCAAAAAGTCAAGGGCTAGGATAAAGAGAAGCAGAAGTGGCAGTATTATCACTGTGAAAGATGAATGTAGTGGCACTTCTCATTTATTTAGTATTCAGGATTTCAACCTTAATTAGGATTCCTTTGTCACATCATTCATCAAATATACTTGAAGAAATGGAAATTAACCTCAAAGTTTCTGTCGCCTCAGGCATGCTTTTAATACTTTTACTCATTTCAGTGTATTGTGAAGTACAGTGAGTTGACTTTGAAATGTTTTCGTTGAAACAAGTAACATCCAAATGAAGAAATCGCACATTATAAGCAATTCTGGCAAGGATATAAAAAAGCAGCCATTTAAATGGTTACTAACTTGCATTTCTTTCATCCAGTGCTAAGAACAGCAAGTTTTGTTCCAAAAATTCTGCTCTTGCCACCCTTATGATTTGATTTGCAAAGATTCTTTGAAAAAATTACTTTAAAAAGGATTCTTGCATATGATATCCCACAAGATTTGTTTTGTTAACAATGTGACTATATTTTTAAAGGGATTTATACATCTATGACTATAATTTACTAAGATGGATATGGAAAATGTGGGATTATTAATTCAATAGGCATATTTAGCATGTGCAGAACTACTTCAGTCACTAAGACAATCCTTTTTCAACTTTCTCTTCTAGCAAAGTTCCATCCATCTCTCATCATCATCATCTCTCATCTCAACCTTTCCTGTATCTGATGCCCTTACTTGATTCTTACCTATATGTGATGCCTCCTTTGATAAGCACTGACCAAGTAGCACGGATTACTCTCTCCACTCAATACCTTAGCTCCAGCATACACATCTTTCCTGAATCATCCATGTGCATAAATGTATGATACATATATGCCATGTATATTTCCATAAACAATATAAACATTAATAAGGAAGAAAAATGTTATGTGTTTTGATTCTCTCAAAAAGAACTTTACAGGCACTTAATATATTAATCCTCTTTTGATTTCACAAATAAATAAATGAATATTATTAAATTCTAAGTCACAGTTTAATCATTATTAGATACAGGAACATTGTACTTACTTTGTTGGGTGATTGTAAAATCAAGTGATTTTGCAAGTCCTTTTAAAGTGATAGAAAATGGGACATTTTGTTGTTGGTCTCAGTGCTGGTTCCTCTTAAACTTATATCCTATTAGTATAATTAATGCATTGACTATACGGCAATTATACATCAGGCTTAGAGACTAGATTGAACTTCTGTTCGACTGCTCATCAGCTCTAATGTGACTCTGGTGACTTTTTAAAACATTTCTGATTCTGGTTTCCTCGTCTAAGAAAAGTGAGTGAATAGTAATGTGATGTATTTAATTGAGCTATTTGTTTAAATTAAACAGAGTAAATAAGGGGCGCCTGGGTGGCTCAGTGGGTTAAGCCGCTGCCTTTGGCTCAGGTCATGATCTCAGGGTCCTGGGATCAAGCCCCGCATCGGGCTCTCTGCTCAGCAGGGAGCCTGCTTACCTCTCTCTCTCTCTGCCTGCCTCTCTGCCAACTTGTTATCTCTCTCTGTCAAATAAATAAAATCTTAAAAATAAATAAATAAATAACGTGCTTAAAAGAATGTTAGACACAAAGTAGGTCCTCAATAACTACTAGTTGTTACTATTATTAGTATTGTTTGACATATTTATAAAGACTTACAGAATTCTTCTGGGCAGATTCCCTACCCCCCATCCCACTCCTATAGCTTAAAATAGGAGAATAAAATCCTTAAAAGGATTCCCAATGCTTGAATTATGAAGGTTTTTCATATCACGTAAGACAACATTATGGACTCCCCTTCCCTAGTGAATTTTTGCATTTTATCCCAAATTATGAAAGTAATCACAGAGAGAATTACATTAATTTTTAAAGGAGCTCTCTGAGTCTATATGGTAGTTTCCAAAATAAAATAGAAGTTCCCTGCATATGAATGTGTGGTTGGAAAAAGCTTTGTGGTGCTCTTACACCAACTTTAAGTGTTGGCTTGAGAAACACTGAGAGTATTCTCACTCCACGGAGAATATTCTCTGTGTCTTATACTTCAGAGCTGTCAGTCAGTATTTTTGATCATTAGCCATCTGTGATTATTTTAATTTTTGTCAGCAGGAGAAGGAACTCTTTTCCACCCAGGAGCTCTGTTATTACAATATAATTTATATGTAAAGAGCTCATTTCATCAGTGAGAGAAACTTTTGCACAGCTTTTTTTTTTCCCCTAAGATTTGAAAGAAACTCATGGATATCTTGTTTTTCTTTTCTTTACCTGACTCTTTGCCACTATTTCTCTGTCATACTTCACATGTCTTGTGGTATATCTCTATACAGAAAATTTCCAAGCACCTAGGCAACAGTTTCATGAAAAGTTAGGCTGATTTCCATATGTCTTAAATACAAAACCTCATATTTATTATAGCTAATATTTTAAAACTTAAAACTCATACAGAAAAATATAATTTTTGTAGTGATATTTAATATTGAAGAGGAAGTCTCTAGTTGAGATTTTCTTATTAACAGTTTATTAAAAAGGCATGATGACATTTTGACTATAATTACATAATAAGGGCAAGTTTTGAAGGAGGCAAAAAAAATGAAGGTAAAAAAGTTGGCCTTTTCTATGTATTACTGTGAGTTAGGACTTGGAGTCATGGAATCACATTCATACCTCATCCCATTTCTGCTTCTGATTTCAGTTTGACCTTCAGCAAGTCAAAAACTCCCCTCCATCACTTTACCTATAATGTGGGATAATAATGTTTAACTGAATATGGTTATTGCAAAGATTAATGAGTTATTGCTCATAAAATATGATCCATGTATTAAAAATCTCTGCATGAAGAGAAGACTGAATCCTTGGGTCATTATTGTGGAGTGGTTCTGTGAAGTGAAGTGAATTATTGATCAACTACACAAAATTTTAGGTCTTGAACTTTATGAAGCAAGTTTCAAATCTCAGGATGGATGTTACTGGAAATGAGTGCTTTTCAAGGTCCCATGCCAACTCTTGCTGAACAAAAAATACCTTGTTTTCTTTCCTGGTGAAAGGGTGCATTATATTCTTAGTAGGGTTGACTCCTGGGGAAATTACTGATGATCTGAGGACACCTCTCTATATATGTATATATATATAGTGTTTTTCATAATATATTTCATGTATTTCATAACCATAATATATTTCATGTATTTCATAACCCAGGTTCTATTTCTTTCCTTTTCTGTCTCTACTTTTTTTAAAAGCACGAATGTGGAGTGTTTACTCATATAACTGAAGTGGAGGAAGCAAATGATTTATTTTTGCCAGGAAGAAAACCACAGCAATAGCAAGGACAGCCCAGTACCTCCTCTCTTGGGACACCTGGGTGCCTTGTTTAAAAAATTATTGAAATGTAGGGCACCTGAGTGGCTCAGTGGGTTAAGCCTCTGCCTTCAGCTCAGGTCATGATCCCAAGGTCCTGAGATCAAGCCCCGCATCGGGCTTTCTGCTCGGCTGGGAGCTGCTTCTTCCTCTCTCTCTGTGCCTGTCTCTCTGCCTACTTCTGATCTCTCTCTGTCAAATAAATTTAAAAAAATTACTGAAATGTGACATCACGCATTCATCCAGACAATTTTTTACTGAGAAGTTTTGAAACAATGTCAAAAATAGAAGCAAAGATTCCTTGATGTTCATTTGTCTTTATGTAGAAGAGAGGAGTGGGGAAGATGGCATATGAACACACACACACACAATGCACACAATGGAGGTATGAGGACAGTTACGTCCTGAAATACTCAGCTTGGTAGGAAGCAGCAGCTACTTCTGAGAAATAGCAGAAAGGTAGCTGAGTGCCCATGTCACCCAGTGTCACTAGGGCTAGTCCCATTGAAAACTAACCTAATCTGTATCCAATTTAACATCTGAACTTAATTTCTTTGGCTCTAATCAACTCAGAGAATCTTCCCCATAGAAGCCTTGACATTAGTCACAATATGTAGAAATGTCAAGAGTAATGACAAATAATTGCTATATATATTTTCATGAAACTTGCCTTTTAGAGGTAGTTTCTTAATTTTAAAGAACTTCAAAGCATAGAGCTTTCTGATACAGATAAAATGTTTCTGTATGCCATTATCTTTTCAAATAATGATGGAATAGGGCCAGCATTCCTGTAGAGATAATTTTGCCCCATTGGAAAAACTAAAAGATTTGCTGTTTAGATTTTTCAAAAACAAACTATTGTTTACACACTGTAGTTGCTGAAAGATTTAGAGTTTTGCTTATTCTATCCTGAGGTTTCGTTACCCTGTCCAGGGCTGCTAAAATCATGTGACTCTCATACACTGTCTGGCCATATAGACCAGGAAACAATGTGATTCATCACTGTCCCATAACAGCCTGGGTTTATGGCTTCAAAAGCAATTCCACCCGCAAGTCATCAGAATCATAGGAACAACTCAGTTAAATCTGCCCTCCTAGCGAAGGTGAGACACAATCAGGTCAGATATCAAATAAACTATAATTAAGCTTTGGAAAATTTAAAAAACAAATGAGTTAATGATTTTATTTCTATGCAAATAACAAATCTTTGGGATAGATCAAACACATTTTTTACTTCCATATTGCCAAACTTTGATTTGATTGGTTCTATATTTATCCCCATGT
Organism: Taxidea taxus jeffersonii; assembly: GCA_003697995.1. Classification (NCBI taxonomy): domain Eukaryota; kingdom Metazoa; phylum Chordata; class Mammalia; order Carnivora; family Mustelidae; genus Taxidea; species Taxidea taxus. The sequence goes on along the minus strand of RCUC01055024.1, from coordinate 8,789 downwards.
GGCAGCTGGAGCACTCACTTTAGAGGGAAACTTTCCTAATTCCAGTCTATCAAGGAAAATCTGCAAGTTAAAAACTCACTTTTATCAGCAGGCATTCAGAGAATGGCAGGTGGCAAATAAAGCTCTTAGTGGATTATTCTAATTGCATTTTCTTTTACCTTCATAACTTAAGAACTTGTAAGAAAAGAGAGAGGACAGCTTTCTATGGTTTTGACAGTTGTGTTTGTATCATTCTCTAATAAATACTGTTCAAAGTTTTCATAGACTCTAAGTATGAGCCTAGCTTGAAGTGTCAAGTGTCAAATTGCACAATGGGTGTACAGAAAAAAGAACTAAGAATAATTGGATGCATTAGATATTAAAAGTATTAATTGATTAATGTTCCTACAAATTATTTTTATGTCTTTCTATACTTTTATTTATCTTAACAATTTTTGAAAATTGATCAATGCGGGGTTTGATCCCGAGACCCCAGGATCATGACCTGAGCCGAAGGCAGATGCCTAATGGCTGAGCCATCCAGGTGCCCCTGTGTTGTGGTTTTGATTTCCATTTCCCTGACAGCTAGTGATGTTGAACACCTTTTCATACATATGTTGGCCATCTGTATGTTTTCTTTGGAAAAAATGTTTTTCATTTCCTCTGTCCATTTCTAAATCAGGTTATTATTTTTTTTCTGTTAAGTTGTAGGAGTTCCTTATATATTTTGGATAATAACCCCTTCCCAGATATGTAGCTTATAAATATTTTCTTCCTCCCATAGGCTTTCCTTTCATTGTTTCAATTGTTATTTTGCTGTGCAGAAGCTAGCTAGCATATGCACTCTCACTTGTTTGTTTTTGTTTTTGTTGCCTGTGCTTTGGCTGTCGTATTCAAGAAATCATTGCCAAGAGCTTTTTTTCAAGGAATTTTCCCCCATTTTCTTCTATGAGTTTTATGGTTTCTGATTTAAATTTAGGTCTTTAATACATTTTGAGTGAATTTTTCATATGTTGAAAAATAAGTGTTCAATTTCATTCTCTTATGTGTAGATAAGAAGTTCTCCCATAGCACCACTAATTAAAAAGAGACTATCCTTTCTCCATTGTGTATTCTTGGTACCATACCCTTGTCAATGGTTAGTTGACCATGTATGTGTGGGTTTGTTTCTGGGCTTTGTTTTCTGTTTAATTGCTCTATGCTCTATGTCTATTTTTATGCCAGTACCATACTGTTTTGTTCCAAATAGCTTCATAATATTGTTTGAAATCAGGAAGTATGATGCCTGCAGCTTTATTCTTCCCTCAAGATTGCTTTGGCTATTTGGGGTATTTTGTGGCTCTTTATAAATTAGCACCATCTTTTTCTATTTTGCGACAATGCCATTTGAAGTTTAATAAAGATTGCATTGAATCTGTAGATTGCTTTGGTACAGAGAAAATTTTATATTACCCTTGTAATACATTTTATTTATTTTTATTGCCTAATTGCTCTGGCTAAGACTTATAATACTGTGTTAAGTGGCAGTAGTAAGAGTGGTATCCTTGCCTTTTTCCAAATGTTAGAAATCCTTGTATATTCCAAATGTTAGAAAACTTTCCAATTTTTCACTGTTGAATGTGACATTAGCTATGAGCTTGTCATATATGACCTTTCTTGTGTTGAGGTACTTTCCTTCTATACCTAATTTGTTGAGAAGATTTATTATGAAAGGTATTATATTTTGTTAAATGATTTTTTGTAGTTATTGAGAAAATCATATGATTTTTACCCTTCATTTTGTTAGTGTGACACATAACATTGATTTTCTTAAGTTGAGCCATCCTTGAAACCCAATGATAGATCCTACTGGATCATGATGTGTGATCCTTTTAATATGCTGTTGAATTAGGTTTGCTAACATTTTGTTTACATAATTATATCATTAACATATATTGTTTAATAATGTAATATATATAATGAACATAACTTCACATAAGCTTCATATAAAATATACCTGAATTCCCCAAAATTTACAAGATGAAAATGGGGAAAGAATAAAAAAACAAGCATAGGAAACATCATTGATTACAAATTCACTTAAAACATGCAGCAATGACAGGTAGAACACAGAGAAAAATCAGAATACTATTGTTAGGATCAGCAGGTAATCATTCTTATGTTCCAGAAACAGCAGAAGTCATGAGTAAAACCAAGGACGTTGATGAGCAGGTATCCTGGGTTGTGAGCAGCCATCAATTCCCATGTGTGGGGAAATGTGACTTAAAGAACTATCCTGGAGAAGAGAGGTCAGAGCCAGCCTTACTTTCTGAGCCACAACAGGAGTGGTGTGTAACTTCTTTGTAAAGATTGGGATAAGAAATGTTAGACTAATGTTCTGTTAAAGTTATAGCCCAGAATAGTATAAGGATGGAATCTTACTGTTACATAGAAAGCTTTACTCTAGAGCGTAGAAGTCTCACATTATGGAAGACTCTATTCCTATGAGTAGGGAAAACCTTAAAAGGCACCACGTTTGACTGGAGCAGGAGATTTGCTCACTATTATCTTCCTGGCAAAGGAAGATTAAATCCTCTGTGGAGTAATATAGCATCGTTCAATGCATATGTGTATATATTTATACATAAACAATACCTAGCTTGAAATAAGAAATTAATAGGCATGCCAGGAGCCAGACTAAAATAACAAAAAATCAAGAGAAAAAAAGATAATAGAAACAGATCCAAAAACATTTTATATGTCAAAGCATTGGTCACCAATTTCAAATGAACTATGTTATCAGTATTCAAGAACACATTGTGATATTATGATAAAATACAGTAAATGTAATACAAGTCATGAGTGTCTCATCAGAAAATGTGTTAAAATGTTTAAATAGAAATTTTGAAAACTTACAACAACAGTCCAGTAAACTAATAGGCGATACAGAAAAGAGAATTAGTGATCTGGAAGATACAAGAGTATAAAATAATTATTGAGATACAGAAAAAAAGGTGGAAAAGATATGAGAACATAAGAGAAATGTAAGTAACACATATGGCATGGAATAAAACCAGTAACACACATATACACAATTGGAGTACCAATTTAAAGGGGAGAGAGAAAAAGGGGAAAGAGAGAAGAGAGAAGAGGAAGAAAGAGAGGCAGAAGTAGTATTTGAAGAGGTATCTAGAACTTTTTTACTCAGAAAGGACATTGCGTAAAATATTCAAAATCTCCATAAATTTCAAGCATGTACACAAACAATCAAAGAAAACCCCATATAAACACATCATAGATAAACTGAGAAAATTGTAGACAAAGAGAAAACTTTAATAGTAACCAGATTAAAAACAAAACCAACACATCATCTTCTAATGAGCAGTCATAATATTGATGGAAGAATTACCAAAACAAATGATGAAAGTCTGTAGACAATAGAACAATATAATTAAAATGCTTAAAGAACATAGGAACCCCAAACTACTTTTCTATACCCAGTGGAAATATCCTTCAAACATGAAAATAAAATAAAGACGTTTTAGGCAAACATAAATGGGAACACTTGTTACCAGAGGACTCACCTAAGAAGTTCTAGATGAAAATTTATAGACAGAAAAAAACGTGTCTAGGTGAAAGCAAAGTAATGCATCAATCCCTAAAAATCCATAATTATGTATTTTTAAATGTAAGTAAATATTGACTAGTAAAGAAAATAATACCATTGTCAGTGTTTGTCCATCAGGAGACATGTACAATAATGTTCATGGGTATAGTATCATAATTTCTATACTATGTATATAATAATGCACAACAAAAATAAAACTAGTATTTGTTTTAATTTCATATAAAATATAATTTATGAATAAAAATATTAGGATAATAACAGACTGCAAATAACAGTAGAGTGATTTTCTACCTATGTTAAGGATCACAATCACTCATGAATTACTAAGTCTAAAATTATATATCTAAATTTAGTTATGAGACACTTAAGAGAAAATAAGTTACAACTTTGATAGATAACTAAGTGTAACTCAAAGTCAGTATGTCAAGTAGACAATTTGTAACTAAAAATCTGAACAATATAATTAAGAAATGTTATCTAATAGATGCATACCAAAACTTACATCCTAGAGATAAATATACCCTTATTTTCATTAATACATGGGCAATTTAAAAAATCAATCACCTGATAAGTTACAAAAGAAGTATCAAAATAATTCAAGTATTTTATATAAAACAAAATTAATATTAATAAGAAATTCAATACAGATTCAAAAATAAGGCTTAAAAGCTAATAAAATGCAATAAAACAATAAAAATAAAATTTTTTGAAACTTGAAAATGAAGTTGCAAGTTATTCATTTGTTCAAAAGTTCGTTACAAGGGTCATTACAGTAGAAATACAAAGAAGTACTACATATTAAGTCTTATAGAATTGTACTAATTTCATCTTCACAGACAGATACATTACCTTCGATGCATAAAAAAAAGACAGAAAGCCAGATAATGCTTTTCAACTCAAAGATTAAGGGAGTTGGACATTTACAGGATAAAGAATAACTTTGACAATTTTAAAGAAGGAAAATAAGATGGAAAAACTTACTTACCATATTAACATACATTTTAAGGCAGAGTGATTAAGACATGATGTTTTCATAGGAGGATTAGAGCAGAAACAAGTTTATTATACAATATATACTAAATATACTAAGAAAATGAATGAGTGAAGAAATATCAGCCAAATAAATGCAAAAATCAATCATTCCATTCAATAAACCATAGTCATTTGTAAACAAACCAAAAAAGTGGGAAAAGCAAGAGAAGAAAAACTATGGAAACTGGAAATAGAAGGGGATTTTCCTCACCTGATAATCAAAATATGTATAAACTAAATAGTGATGAAAATTTATATGCATTAGCTACAATGTCTATGCAAAGAGTGATGATAGTGATGATTATTCTCACTATTTAAAAGTAAAATCTGTACAAATTGGAAAGTAAATTATAAACTGTCATTATGTGCCATGTTGGCCTGGATCTATTTAAGAGAAGTCCCATACAGAGGGCGCCTGGGTGGCTCAGTTGTTTAAGCAACTGCCTTTGGTTCAGGTCATGATTTAGAATCCTGGGATTGAGTCCCGCATCAGGCTCCCAGCTCCATGGGGAGTCTGCTTCTTCCTCTGACCTTCTCCCCTCTCATGCTCTCTCTCTCTCTCTCTCTCTCAAGTAAATAAAATCTTAAAAAAAAAAAAATAGTCCCATACAGAAATGCATAAGGTAAGGGATCACTATTATGTCTTAAGGTAAGAGATCACTATTAAATTGAAGTAGCAAGAGAAAGTAGCTGTCTCAGTCAGAATCGTAGAAAGGAAGAAATGAAATTAATTTTTATTTTAATGTGGAAATTTGAAGAAAGGCACAGCAGGACTGCATTTCAAATTTCTGAGAAAAGGGTGCTGTTCAGTTCCTACTGATTTTTGTTTTGTTTTGTTTTTGTTTTTTTGGAAGTCAGAGGAGTAACTCTGTGAATTAGACAAAGAATTTTTAAGACTATTTTTTTATTTGATGGAGAGAGACAGACAGAAGCACAAGCAGGGGGAGCAGCAGAGGGAGAGGAAGAGGGAGAAGCAGGCTCCCCACTAAGCAGGGAACCCCCCGATGTGGGCTCAATCCCAGAACCCTGGGATCATGACCTGAACCAAAGGCAGATTTTTAACAACTAAACGACCCAGGCACCCCTGGACAAAGTCTTTTGAAAAGACATTGGGAATTATTGGAAAACAAAATTGGGATCAACTGCTGCTATTGGGAAGGATAGCTCCAGCTGGGGTGAAGAAGCTCTGATAGAGAAACAAAAATCAAAATAAAAAAACAAAATAAGAATGGCAAAGAAACACAAAGGAGCATATTTCTTCTTCCTATACTGGTTTCTAGGCTCTTTCTAGTACTCTCTATAGGCAGGGCCAAATAGGAAGTCAGGTGCCAAAAGCCTCAGCATCACAGCAGAGTGGAGATGGTAGATTGAAAGCTGGCATGCAATAGTGTTATAAATGGAATATTTACTAAATATATAACTGTCTGCATACAAAATCAAAGAATATTAATATAATTTTTAAACTACTGTAATCAGAATGATAAAAGCATAATGTACAAAAAACAAAAGCACTCGATGGTAAGAGATAGCTACCTAGAACATCTAAAAGACAGAATGAATCAGATTATTTAATAAATGACTATATATTTAGTAAATGACTATGAACCTAATCATAGCAGTAATATATGTGATATATAATAATTGCATATAATATATAACAATGTTATTGTATAGTAACAATGTATACATTGACAGATATCTATCTTTGTTTCTATTAAATGTTCTAATGTTAGGAAATATATGTAATTAGTTATAAAATGTTACTAACAGATATAAAGGAGGTCTAATAAAGAGCAACAGCAGGGATAGGAAGACTCAAACTTAAAAAATTCTTAATTTTTGTAAATTGACCTAAAATAATCTTATTACAATCAAATTCTCAATAGATCTTTTCAAGAACCTTTAAAAAGCAGTTTAAAAAATTTACAGAATAAAGAAAAAAATTAACAATTTTAAAGAAAGAACACAAGATAGGAAAACTTGCTTTACCAAATAGCAAAATATCTTTTAAGGCAGAGTGATTAAGACATTATGTTGACATATGTGCAGACAAATAGCAATTAGAATGAAAAATCTAAAATCAGATCCATGCATGTTTGGGAACTTGATATACATTAGAGTCAATATTACAAATGAGGAGGGAAGAGATTTATTTTAAATACTGTAAGGGTAACTGGTTATTCATATGTGAAAGATAGAAATTGAGATAGAAATTGGATCACTATCTTAGAGCATACACAATGACTAATTTTAGGAAGAAATAAAAATTTTTAAGCTTTTAGAAGTAGAAGTTAATAATATTTTCAGTGACATCAGATCAAATAAAAACATACTGATACATTTGATTATACTAAGATAACAATTTATTACCATAAATTACTATTTAAATGGTTGAAAGACAAATCCACAGGATTTTAGAAAGTATTCACAAAACCTCGTAATGGTCAAATGATCCTGAATAAGGAAAAGTGAATTGGGGGAAATCGGATGGGGAGATGAGCCATGAGAGACTGAACTCTGAGAAACAAACTGAAGGTTTTGGAAGAGGAGGTGGGAGGATGGGTTAGCTTGGTGGTGGGTATTATGGAGGGCACGAATTGCATGGAGCACTGGGTGTGGTGCATAAACAATGAATCTTGGAACACTGAAAAAATAAAATAAAGTTTAATAATCCAATAGATAGATTGAATATATTAACAAGAAGTTTAGAGAGTAGGAAATACAAATGGCCAACAAACATGTGAAAAGTTATTGAATAATTCCATGCTCATGAACTATAAAAATAATTCTTTAAAAAATTATAATATTGGGGAACCTGGGTGGAGCAGTTGGTTGAATATCTGACTCTTGGTTTTGGCTCAGGTTGTGATTTCCAGCTCATGGGATGGAGCCCTGAATTGTACTGAGTGCGGAGTCTGCTTGAGTTTCTCTCTCCCTCTCCCTCTGTCTCTTCTCCTCAAAATAAATAAGGAAATCTTAAAAAAAAATACAATATTATGAGATGGTAAATTGCCACGTCAATCTTTGAAAGAAATCAGCCAATATCAAATAAAATTAAAGATACATATACTGCACACCCAAGATTTCCATTTTTAGGTATATAAACTGAATAAAATCTTGCAAATGTGAACCAGGGAACATGTAGAAAACACCACTTACCATACTGTTTCCTAGCAAAACACTAGAAACAACCTAAATAAAAATATGCCAATGGGAAGATGGATAAATAAATTACAATATAGCAGTAAAATGAAAAAAAGTAAGTCTATAGATGTCAGCAGTATTAAAATGTCTTTTACATATTTTTTCTTTATTGGTCATCCATTAAACATTTTAGAGACCAGTAATTGTGTCCTTTGACCAGAGAGGGATAAGAAATATGAAATGTTGTGGTTATGTGTTGATTTAGACTCCTAAGAAATATGCTTAATTGGTAAGCAGGTCTGATATTAAAGCTGTAATAATGGACTAAATTTTTCTGTCGCTAATTTGCTGTGGAATGTTGGGCAATTCATTTTCACCCATTGTCAAGAAATTTGGCTCAAATACCTACTTCCTAATTTTCCTTTCAATCCTAGAGAATCTAATATTCTTCACACCTAAACATAATGCTTGTTTTAAAAGGGCTGTGCAGGATGACAAATTTCTACCTAAATAACTGTATTTAGCTTTAAACCAGTATCTCATCAAAGATAACTTATTGACTGTGGCTCTAAACTCAGTGTGACTTCTTTTGCCTCTATCCACATATAATGCACAGGTAATATAAAACTTGATTTAATATTTTTCAGTCACATTATAAGACACCTCCTGCATTCTGTATTTCAGCATTATAGACACTTTTGTACCAATTCAGGGAGGAAAATGATGTGAATAATTGAAATCTGGTAAAAATACTGGCATTATCAGAGACTTTCAGAAGGAAAGAAAAAAGAAAGAAAAACTATGCAGTTTTCCATGCAATTCACTCATCTTCATTCTGCACTCTTTGTAAAATACAGATTTCCAAGGGGCTCTAGGTTCAATGTTTTATGCAACCTTTATGAAACTATGAGTGTTTTTTGGAAGATGGGAGTGAAAGCAAAGTGAAGTATGGCAGTAAACTAAATGTCTAAAATAATCAAGTGGTAGAGCAGATGAATGCTAAATGGTAAAGAATGGCGATGTATGC